>JNHY02000106.1:21365-48670 GCA_001691755.2 Amanita polypyramis BW_CC | reverse complement strand
TGAAGGACTGGAGGGGGGTTTGGCCCAGAACCCCCATACTTTGTGGGGACATCAGGGGCATATAGCAGAACATGGTCCATCTGTGTGACCATGGAGGCCACCTTCGGGAAAAAGAAAGCCAGAAGGTTTTCCAGCAGCACTTCAAGCGGCCAGTCAGCAGTGCCAAAGGAAGAGCCCTCGACTGAATGGATGAGCAAGTCCAGTTGGCGGGCCTGGAACACAATGTTGTTACAGATGTCGTCCTGGGAAACCTCAGAACGAAAGGGGGGGACAGGGAAGGGAAGGGAGGACAGGGGGGCAGGGGAGGGAGGAGCACTCTCCCAATCGCCCTCATCTCCCTCAGAGATCTGAGCGCTGCGCGGCCTTTGGGACGGAGGGGCCAGAGCCTCGCCTAAGTCGTAACTGGACTCCGTCCGAGTCCGTTTGTCACGACCGGGGGGGCGAGGCCTGCGGGAGGAACCACCTGAGTGAGAAGACATTCAAAAATCAATATGCGATGGTGGTGGTACCAGATCAAGAAGCGATGGAGTTCAGAGTCGTCGAGGGTGGAAAATGATTGCGGATAGAGTGCCAGGTGCTGTACGAATGAAGGCGAGGTCCAAAGAGTGATCCGATGAAAGAGCCCTTTGGCTTCAGAAGGAACGTCGAGGGGCGTGAAAGAGGGAGGCCCATTAAAGAGAGAATGACCGAGGCTTGGTCTAGCTGCTCATCAGGTACGACATATGAATAGTCCTACAAAGAAATTCCCGACATAGCCATTGGAACAGACCTGGAAATGGAGATACGTGCCCTAACGAGGACAGGGACATTCATTCTGTGGTAGAGCAAGGAATGCCACTCCAGCAAGACTATTTTGTAACCGTCCCAACGCCATGTCAACCACATCCCCAGGTTCGCAACGTTGAATATAGTCATTGTCCTGTTTAATCGGTGCATCAAGGTATATTCTTGGAGGAGAGGCTGCAACACTGTGGTTGGTCAGAGCTGTATTCATGGCGATTCGGATTTCACGAGAGTTTCTGACTAATCAGGTTCACGCTAAGTTCCAAACATGGCACAACAACCGGATCCGTAGTCCGCCCTCACCATCATGCCCGGTTGTATATTCCGTGCTGGGTAGTAGAGCTGACATCGGGACGTGACAATGTCGAACGGATCAAATTACAAAGCCACTTCTCTGGCCCGTCGAAGATGAAACCAGCGAACCACTCGGGCTTCATCCCGCTTCTTCAGAAAATTTCGAGTCAAGCGTTCTTCAGCATGAGCGCGAACTCCGACGTTAAATTGGACGAGGGCCAGGATTGACAACGAAACCGTAAAGGACAACCATGACAAAATGGTTATCCTGACCATAACAACGCATTGAGTGCGAGATGCGAAAGATAACGAATAGGTAAATGATACTTGACTACCAGGATTAAGAAATAAACCCGAAAGAGAGACCAATCAACACTCGTAGTGTTGCCCAACGATTCGGGACCTTCTTTTCCTCAAGCATCCATGTTATTATCAAACCAATTATAATGACTGCCTGTGCTACCTTGTCCAAACGCTAACCGGAATCACTACTTTCATCATCGATAGTAATTGCAATAGGGCCGTCATCGGGGTTGAGTTCTCCCTTATCCTCACTCTCCCTGGACTCATCCACGATCGAGTCCGCGACCGGTAAGTTTTTTCAATAACTCTAAAACCTTCTGCGACGCTAACGGTGCCTTTTTTCACGCCTCTAATTATTGTGACTATCATCTCCAATCCACGGGTTCAACGTCATCCGGACATGCCTCTGTGCCGATTTTGTGCTCGCGTTCCAGGATTTAAAGCGTCGACAATAAATGATTTCTGAGGTGCGCAATTCAGCATTGTCATCCGGCAGCATCACTGGCTGTCTCATCGTTGCAACTGCCTCCACCAGTACTGTCCATGGGAACATTTGCAGCCGCAAACGGTTCAACGACGACAGCCATCGAGTTGTATACTCCATTCGATAGCTGTAGCCAACGCCGAAAATTAAAAACTAGGGCAGACATCACGCTCTTGTCCCTTGCCACCGCAATCCCAACAAATGCCCGATTCTCCGCGTTTTCGATACCTCCAGCCAGCCTCACGCCCATCCCATTTCTCTACGGCCATCTGAATTAACGACTTGGTGTCCAATGCAAAGTCTGCCAACTTGTTCTCACGCAGTATTACTCTCCTAGTCGACGAGCGCATCATCGTCAACACCTTCAGATATTTGACCCACAAGTTGATAATGAATGAGCATAAACTCGATGACGAGTGCGGGGCCTTGCACATATACTTTTTCTTTTTTTTTTTTATCTTGCCATGCCGCTAAATCTTTTGCATAGGTTTTCGTCTCCGCGCTCGAAGCCTTCGCTTCATTTGCGAGATTCGGCCTAGGTTTCGAGCTATCAAACTGCCTGAACACCCGCTTCTGGCGCACGGCGATGATGAACTGACTCTGGGACACCACCCAGTTCGCGACGTTGACTCCTCCTTACCTGAGCCGTAGCGCGGATTTTCCGGTGATATGTGCTGCGAAATAATATAAGTATACATCGATAGGACTACCTATATCTGGGGTGGGTATTTGCCCCAAGGATGAAGATAGGTCTGGAAGTGGTAGGTGCTGCGGACACTTACCGATATCTGAGTACGCAAGGCCGCTCCTCACGGGCCTGCGCAAGGGCAGAGGACTCCTTGTATATGTTTCGTAACATTGTTTAATTAATAGAAGCCAGCCCTGCCAGACGCTATCTAACGAGTCCCACGACCATACCGTAATCCACAGCATACCGTACCGTCTGCCGAGTACTTATCTATGGCCCTCCTCCTAGAACTCAGTGCAGCCGAGTTCAGCACCTTAGGAGTAGTGTGTTTCTTTATTTAGTGGGAATGATGCACCCAGTGGTATAAATACTGTCTTGTTTCACACAGACCCCAGACGGAGGTGCAATTTCGTTTTGGAGTTCGCTGGGAATACTGATGCCGATCATTCGTGACTCGTGTGTACAAGCCATATTCGTCTTGTGGAAGAAATGTATTATTTATGTGCCTGTGGACGAATGGATGAATGGATTGAGACGAGTAGGAGACGGAGCGCGTACTAGTAGTAGTAGTAGTAGTAGTAGTAGTAGTAGTAGTATAGAACTCGGTATCAGTGACCCCATGATTGAGTCAGATGACTCCGCAAGAGTCTAGGCGGGGACAATCAAACGTGCGTGACAGTTGGATAGATAGTTAACTAGCGATCTTCAGTCGGATCGAGCACGCGGTGGCGGTGCATCTGAGACGCTTTTGCCTGGCGGCCTCTGCACCAGCAACACGCATTGCCTCTGCCTCTCCTCCATGTCTGACTTTTCGACTCTCCCTAAGTCGCGTCCTCGAAATTCCCGTCGCAGGTCACTCAAGGCCTTGCTTCAGCTTCCTCCCTCCTTCTCCCCCACCAAAACTCCCGCGCACGCACGACCAGACAAGGAGGCAGACAATGACGCGGATTCGGACAGTAGCAGGACCCAGGCCGTGTGTCGTGATCATGCTAAACCAAAGTCTGTTCCTTTTGACATCATAGTCACTATTGCCGAGCTGCTGTGTCCTGGTGACGTCCTGAGTTTCAGTCTGGCTGTACGTACTTGCTTCTTTGTGCCCCGAGTGTGACCGTCTCAAGGTTATCTTATCACTCTTTACCATGTAGTCTAGCGCCATCCGCCACCTCCTCCTCCCTACGCTCTATACCTCCGTCGTTCTCAAATCGAGCCAGAAATGCTTCCGCACCCTTCTGATGCTGTTGGCCCACCCAGACATATGCAGCTACATCCGCAAACTTGCTGTGCGCCCCAACTATTATTTATCCTGGCCTCGACGGGACGGTCATCTAGACGAAGACTGGGTGGCGGATATGATTGCCAGAATTGCGCCGAGTTTGGTGTTGTTGAATTGGTTTGACTGGGATGGGCTGGAAATGCCTGGCGATAGGCTGTGGGAAGCCCTGAGAAAAAGGTCAGTATTGCGGCGATTGGAGGCCTACTATCACTAATTCATTTGGACATGTTGGATGTTGCAGCTGTCCTCAACTTCGGAACATATCTACCAACCTCGGGACTCGACTAGTCCATTCTGGGTGTAAGGTTCGGGTTTTTCCGTTCAACTTTGTTCACGTGCCACTCCCTGCTCACGGCCATCACCGTCCCGTTGGCAGCTGTTCCGCTTTAGTAATCTGACGACGTTTTCGATTGTGGTCAGGCACAATCTGAGAGGGAGCGATACTACTGATACCTTTCCGCCCGTCCAACGACTGCCCGATGAATTCTGGGATATGATCCTCCACCGATGTCCAGAACTGAGCGAGTTGACGATATGCAGTTTTTCGCCCTATACTTGTTCATTTGATATTTCACCTTTGCTCGTTCCGGTCCTGGACTCAGCCAAGGTCTCCTCCGATGTAGACGCCCGCCCTCGTTTCCCCAAACTGACAAGCCTCACTCTTGGTTCATTTGGTTATCTATCGGATTTTACCCTCGGAATGCCTTCGGATCCCTTATTTGGTCAGTTCATCTCGACCCATCCTTCGCTGACCACCCTCCGCCTCTTGTGGACATTTCGTCGATGGGTCTCTCCCGATGTTGTACCCCTTATCGTATCTCCAACGCTGCGGCCCTTACCCAAACTGACCACCTTTATCGGGATATATCAACAGCTCGCAGAGATTCCAGAGGAACATAGAGCGCGGATTGAGGTAGTTGACTTGACTTGTGAGCCAGTGTATGAAGGGAGAGTGCGGAAGGTTGTGGATGTGTTGAAGACAATGAGTGGGTTGAGGTGTATGGAGGTATGGGTTCATGTTGGAGAGGGGATGGGGATGGGGGATGACGGGGAAGAAGAGGGAAGAAGAGTCGGGGATAGCGGATCGTCTTTCGGAAATTTAGTGGGAGCATGTCCACCTGGGTTAGAAGAACTACATTTTATGTGTACGACACCGTTTACGAGGGTGAGCACTTACCCTCTTTTGTTTTTATTTTTATTTTATTTTAGCGATATCCCGACACTCAATAGAAACCCTTCAACCAACTACTTTTCGCCCTCTACGGTTTGCCCTCTCTTCGCCGGTTTTCGCTGACCAAGGGACACCAATACTGGGGCGACGAGAGTATGCTGAGCACGGCGATAAGGGTTGTGAAGGGATGCAAGGAAGTGAAGACGGTGAATGTGAGGCTGGCGAGGGAGGGATGTGTGAATCATTTGAAAAGGGAGGGGGTGTACGAGGTGGTTAGGGATGAGAATGGGGGTGGTGGGGTGGTGCTTTCGGTGCATGAGAGGGGTATTCCGATGGTTGGGAGACCGTCTGAGAAGAGGTACAGGAAGAGAGTGAGGCTGTGAGGTTGTTTTTTTATTTATTTATTTCGCTTGGTAGGGTATTATATATATATGATATGATATTGATATGTGTACGTATGGAGTACAACATTAGCGGCCTTGGCAGGGGAAAGGAGCGCAGCTTAATTCGCGCTTTTTGGCGGTGAGAGCGTGTGAGTCGGGAGTCGGAGGCGTGAGCGGACCCGGCAGGGTTGCTCATACTGGCTGCTGGCGACGAACAGCCTCGTTTGTTGTGGCCCTGACTTGACTCTCGTTTTTAACGGCCGCAGTCGCGCAGGTTGCTGGGGGCTGTTCACGTACACGACATATACGACCGACGACTGCACGCTCAGGCCTCACCACCACCCCGACTCCACGAGGCATACACACATACACACATGTCGACAAGCGCGAGCTCGAGCCTCGCCACTACGCTAGACGAACAGCAGAAAGCGGACCAGATTGCGTTGCATGTTTATACTAAGCTCTTTCACGTTGTGCATCAGGCACGGGCGTCGTTGGATGCGCCACTTGTTGCGGTGGGAGGTGCAGGGGGAAGTGCGAGCGCGACGAGTGTTGGTGGGAAGAGTGTTTGTGCGACGGGGAGTGTTAGTGCAGGGAGTTTGGAAAGGGAGAGGGAAAGGACGGGCAAGACCAAGATCGACCGATGGTTCAATCTCGAAACGCCAGACTCGGATTTATTCTCTCGCGAGCTCAGGGAGGTCTACAAGGCCATATCCACCATAGCAGGAGGAGGAGGAGGAACCACGGCTTCGCCTCCGCCATTGTACATTCATGTCTTGCTCTCCGTGCCCGAGGCGATGAACAACCATGTGTTGGTTGCCCTTGCACAGTCCAATTCTAGGACCCGGGCTGCAGCGGGCACGACGACGACGACAACAATGACAACGGGCATGGGCCCGAGCATAGGCACGACGATTACTACCACCACTACCACTACCACCGCCACCACCCCCCCATCGTCCTCGCCCTCCCGTATACGAATCGAGCCAACACCGCGGTACGTCCTCCTTGAGCGGTTCGCACTTACATTCACCGTCCGTCCGCGGGACATTCCGCCTCCTACCGATATCGCCCTTCCAACGATATACAAACATGGTATACCCCTCTTTCGGAGCTTGTTTAGCTTGTTGAGGATCCTCCCTGCTTGGAAGCTGTATAAGAAGTTGAGGAGGAGGATGCCTGGACCGAGTTCGCAGCTTGCGATTCAGTTGTGTGTGTCGGATAGGGAGTTGGGCGGCGATTTGGGAGAGGGAGGTGTGGAAGGAGGTGTTTTGATTTTTGGTGTGTGTCGTTCTCTTTTCCCTTTCTTGTCCGCTGACTCTCTCTTCTTGGCTACTTCTAAAGACGTCCCGCCGTCGCCTAACCACCCGCCACTTCCAACACTCACACACACACTCCCATCAATACCACACCCATTGGGCTCATTCACACTCTCAGTAACGTACCTCGAATCGCCCACGTTCCAGTTGGACGACCTAGAGTCCCTGCTTTCATCCCGCTTCATTTCGCTGGATGAAGGCTTTGTGCCGACATTGGCAGGTGCCGGTGGGCTGGGGGGTAAACCTAGGTCGGACATGTCGTCACAGGCAGAGTCGATTGCGGAAAAGTTTGTTATCCCGCCGCCACCACCGGCAGCGACTACTACTATTACAACGACGGCTGTACCTGGCGGTGGTGGGGGGGCAGGGTCTTTAAAAATTGGAGCTGGGACAACGATACACCACACTATGGGCAGTGGATCTGCCTCATCTTCGCCAGGCCATGCACAAACACAAGCGCACTTTTCGCATCTCCGTCAACAACCACTTTCTGTAGCTCATACCCACCACCGTTCGGACAGCTCGATATCAAGTTCAGGCATCTCAGGTTCGCCTTCGTCGACGACACATCCAGCATTATCGAGATTGAGGTTAGAGCCATCGCCCGGCCCGGGCAGGAGGAGTTTTAGTGGTAGTGGGACAGGTTTGCCCAGTCCGGGGCCTCCGTCGCCGGTAGCGGCTGTGTCTCCTTCATCGCCTGTTCCCGTTCCTGGATCTATATCAGCACCAAGACTTCAGCCGTCATATTCACAGCCATCAAGTTTAGGTAGGGAAGTCACCAACACCACCACCCATGCGTCAATAATGGCCTCGGGGATGGGATCGGGATCCCAAGCATTGCCAATTAGAAGGCCTAGTGTGATCAACCCGTTTAAGACGAACACGTTGCTCGGTGCTGGGTCTGGCGGTGGGACATCTGGGTCTGGATCCGGAATTGGGGCACCCGGAACGAGCGCGGGATCGACTCACTCGATTCATTCGGTGCATTCGTTGAGACATGCTACTTCGCCTTTGGGACATGGAGGGGACTTATTGTCCAAGTCTCCGCCTCATCCGTCCCCTTTGACTTTTTCACATTCCCACTCGGCACAACTGCAACCGTTCCCGACTCAACAGAGCCCTCACCCGCCACATTCACCACAACATTCTGGGTCCGCGTTCCCCTCTGGGGCAGGCTCAGGATTAGGCTCAGGCTCAGGATCGGGCTCCGATGTAGGCCTGCTACCGCTCTCGCCTTCTTCGTCTCTTCCTCGGGGACAACAATCTATGACATCAACAACGTCGATGTCGGTTTCCATTCAGCAAGGACAGAGAAAGCGGTACTCGAGCAGTTTTTCACACAGATACACCAGTTCGGGCTCGGTTGGGGTTAGTATTGGAGGTGGGAGCTCCCGTGGAGGATCGGCTAGTCCAAGAGGGATATCCCCCAGACCTGGGTCGCCCTTTAGGACGGGTGTGGGTACTGGCGGTAGCAGTGATGGAATAGGAGGATCAGGGCCAGGGGGGGTAAGAGGCACCCCCAGTCCTGGGCCTGATGATATTATTTTGGGGAAATCTAGATCTAGGGTGCGTTCCCCCATCCGTCCACTGGGATTAGCTGACGACAAAGGTGTGGTATAGAGTTCCTCGTTCCTTGGTAAGAGGACGGAAGACGATGATATTTCATCGTTTATGCAGGATATTGAGACGAGGAAGCCGTTAAGTGGGAGATGGAGAATGTCTGTGCATGAGAGGGAGTGTAGCGGTGAAAGCGCAGAAGGTGGGGGAGCAAGTAAGGAGGGAGAGAGATTTGGAAGACATAGCAGAGAAGGAACGAGTGGGACGGATGGCACAGACAGTACGGATAGGACTGTGAAAGCAGGTGGTCCAAGTGTTACTTTGGAGATGACGACGACGAGAGGACCTAAAGATGGCGAACCTCTGCACGCAACCGGAACAGCAGAAATAACACCTACGATCACCGCTATAGGTCCGAACGAGACGAACAACGAAGAGAACGAGGTTCTGTTATCGCTCTCTAAGCGTGCAAGTCATACGTACCAGTCACACCCGTACAATCCATCGCCGCTTTCGCCCCATCCAAGGCCTATAAGACATCCACCCCAGACGCAGTCACAGTTAACGCCCGAACACTCACGACACGGATCGCGGGGATCACCTTCGAGGTCTCTCGATGTTACTGGCGCTGGTGGTGTTGAAACAATGACGTCGACGGGAAGTGGTCCTAGTTCCAATCCTAGGGCAGGCCCGTCTACATCACCGCCTGGAGCGATACCGACGACGCAAGCCGAGGTTGAAGTCCGGTTAAAGAAGATGAATGAGACGTTTTTAAAGAGTTTGGCTGGGTTTGGGGATGGATGGGGGGCGTCTGGGTCGATTGGGAGCCAGGGAAGAAGTTTGAGTGAAGGGAGGAGAAGCAATGACTCGGAAGTGGGTGCAAGAACTGGACCGGGGGTTGGGGTAGTTCCTCGGGCAGAGAGGTTCGAAAGCCGGGGAGGGAGGGACAGGGAACGCATATCTGGTGATTTGACCCGCTTAAGTCAGCAGGGACCTGAGGAGGTAATTGGAACTCTAGAGTTGGGAGGAGGAGGAGGAAGGAGAGAAGACTCGATGGAGCGGGGACGACAGGTGGGTATGGGGAGGGGCAGTTTGGGGAAGCCTCCAAGTCTGGTGAGGTATAGATGAACGCTGTCACTCTCGATTGGCTTGCCTCACCGTCCGCTTTGGAACCGACGCCGCGGATGTTGATGCATGATCGCTTATACTCGCTTCCTTCACCCTGCACGTATTTGGCTTGGGTGGTCTTTGCAGAGATCTGTTTGCGATCATCAAAGCTTTCGGGATTTTGGACATTGAACGTCAAATGTCAAACCCTCTTGTTGTTCCCAACTGGTAATTGTTTTTTTTCTTTTCACTCTTCTCTCTCTTCTCTTGGGTCTGGAAGGAGGACCATCAGAATGACAGATTTCTTTTTCTTTTTCTCCCTTCTCCTTCCCTGTGTTGGTGTTGGTGTCGATTGTTGGCGCAGGCCGCCCTTCTTCACTTTCTCCCTTCTCATTTACTGCATGCTTACCTTGTCCTAATCAATTTGTATCCCCTGTGCATTGACGTCTTACTCATCTCGTGTTCCGCACGACTCCTGCATTGGACATATACTGTACCATCTATATTCATTTGTATACATGCATCATGTGTGTTGCCTACTTACTGACTGACACATTCTTTTCATATAATGTATGAAACACCCGGTTTTCGTACATCGTAAGTAAACTGCGACTAAGCTATAAAGTTAGGGGGAGCATAAAGTTGCACCTTATCTCCAGAGACTGGTAATGATCTGACATATAGGGGTTAGGTATAATGGATAGGGTGACGGCCATCCGATAGTCCCTGTCAGATGGTCTGCCGGTGCGATTCTTACGGCCATCACGTCTCTGCATATCAATAGAATTTGGCACATATATCCGGTCACGGGGTCTACACGGTGGAGGAAAAGGAGTTATACCTTGCACAGGTAGAGATACATGAGGGCTTGATGAAGACCACTACGACGAGGGATGGGAAGAACAGCTTTAATTTTACAAACTGACGATGACGTCAATCACAAATATCCTCGTACATGCATCAATGAGACGGCTGGGGCTGTAATCATAGTATTCAGACCACCTCTACGGTGCGCTCTCGAGCAAATTGTCGTGGTCAATAATACGAAAAGAGCCCTTTTTTCTCTTTTACTTGAGTTATATGTTTGTATCCCAGGTATGTCGGCAATTCCCGGGGAGAAAAAACCTTTTTATGCAACTTTGTTTCCGCCCGCTATCTTGTCGCTTCAGATGTCTCGTACTCTCTAATTTCGACTCCAAGTCGTGACCAGACGAAGGCTTTATGGCGCTCGTATCTGAAAATAATGGAATCTTAGCTCAACGTCATCATTTGATTAGCTCCCGCGGTCAATCGATTAATCTGCCGAAAGAATATAATGTAGGAGCCAATCGTATCTTGGATTACCTTACTCTTCCTAACCCAAGCTACTGTCGCCGAGGGATTAACTTTGTTCAGTACTGTGGTATTAATATGTTCCGATGGACACTACTATAACAGGTATTTGTAAAAGACTGGGAGTAAACATGTCACGAGTTCTGGCAGAAAAGCATGTCCAAAACGATTGATCACACAACTCTTAGGTTCACCTGTCCACGATGTAAATAATCGAGGAAAAGAACAACGGATGCAATCATGGAAATCCAACTGAGTAGAATCAACCATGGGTTTGACTCTAAACGCAAGCCGGTAGCGCCTCTTGATTGATGCCTTGCAAAACTGCTGCTAGATGGAATATACCCTCCATAGGTCCGCGATTGGTATCCGGCAGCCAAACTGCCTGAAAAAGTATGAGCGACGGAGACAAGGTACTGCTAGTAGGTCAAGCATACCTCTTTCTATACCGCTTTGCGTGAAACCCAAGCACCTTATGGTTGCAAGGAGAACCACCTGGGGGATAACGAGCAAGATGCCAAGAAAAGTTCCAATCGGGAACCCGAGGAAGATGGACAGAACGAACAGAACGATGGCAACGGAACGCTCGTTTTCAATGATGAATAGCATCCCTGGCGATAGTTTGGGTAAGTCATCTGAACGTGCCACCTTCCCTTACCTTGTTGTATTGCAATCGAAATCTCTTGCCCTAGTTTCTCGAGGTCGATGTTCACGATCATCTGTGCAATATGCGATATGAATCCCACGACGGCGTCGAATCCTGGAACATATCAAGTTACGTTCACACCGTAGGGTGACAAGGTCCCGTACCCCTCTGTATGGCACGAATGATTTCAAACAAGATGTTCTCATAATCATCGTTGCGGTGGTCCATGGTTTGCAGCCTCCGTGGCGGGGTTAGGGATTGCTGATGGCAAAGGGTTTGACACGATGCGTGTTTGCGCGGCTCGAGTTGGCCCTCGGCAAAGTCCGAGTCGGTCAGGTTCGGCCTTTCAACTTGCAAGACTTAGGCAACACGGGGAAACAAACGAACTCTATTTCTGGGAGCGATGATATTAGGGAGAGAGAATGCTGTTGTAACTTGGAGTGACAGGTAATATAACATAACACACTTCCATTTCACTTATGTGCTGGTACCAATTTGAAGCTTTCGGAATGAGACAACAGTGAACCACGATTGCTGAAATAGTATCACACCACCGATCATGTTACCTTTTTGCCAGCTAGCCTTGCCACGTATGAAATGTACCGCCCCAAGTCCTCGCAAATTGGGTTGACAGCTATTTGACCAATTATTCCTCATTGCGAGAGACTATTTATGCAACATACCTCGGAGAGCATACATCACAATGGCTTGTCTGACGGGCCATGTAACGACGCCAACCCCACCACATTCAACGCCACGTTTCATTTTCTTTGCCATTCCGCTGGCTGATGCGAATTCGAATTCGGGGACTGTACTGCCTTGCCCTCGCATCTTGGCTGTCATACGTGTATCAATAAAACCTGGTGCAACGGTGATGACTTCAATATTATGTTCGAGCGCCAGAATTCGTAACGATGATGCAAAGGTATTAATGAAAGCCTTCGTGGAAGAATATGAGATCATATTGGCAGGATTAAACAAGCCTGCGACCGAGCCTACGATGCACTGCCGACCTCACTCAGTAGGTTGCACCCTTTCATTCCGATGAACTCACTATACTGCCGTATTGCCGAGGTTTCATGCATTCATACGCGGCCATGACAACACTGACTGTACCGACAATGTTCACGTTCACCATTTCCACAGTGACATCCTATTTGTCCCATGAATATATGCGCCTCGTTGTGAATATAGCAAATCGTACCAAATCGTACGGCCTCTCGTCATCGAGATGATTAGAAATGGCACTAACCGCGTATACGTGTGTGATGGGGCCGTAAGTACGATCCCATTCACTGATGGTTTGCATAATCTTGCTTGGTGGTACGCTGATATCCAGAGCTTCGAGACGCAAACTCGCTCTCATAGGTCCAATATCGGTAGCCATAGCTTCCAAGCTCTCTACGCGCGCATATATTGAGTTCATACCAGGTCGGAATCGTCAGGAAACGAACCCATGGATCTAAACACGGCGATGATCGTGGTGCCCTCTTCCTTGGAGTACTCGCGAACGACATTATAGCCAATTCCACGACTAGCGCCTACAATAAGGACGACCTTACGTTGATTACGTGTGTCAGCGCCTCGCCGAGCGACTAATGCCTCTGCTTTGGCTTGGCTGGGTACGAAAGTTCGAGCTACCGAAAGAGGAAGAATAGCAGTTGTGGTGAGAAGTAGAGACGAGACGGAAGATACTATCGTTGAGATAGAAATTAGGATATTCTGAATGGTATAGGATAAGGGAGGAATACGGCGCAAGAGAGACGACATGGTGGAGAGAAGGAAAGATTTTGGGAAGCAACGAAGGCGTTTATATACCACCGTCAGATTGCCAGTCAACGATCGACGGCCGCTTCGGTGGTACATATGATGTCATCTGTCAAACAGTATTGGATATGTTAAGTGTAGTATTAATTTCATGCATGTGTGAATGCAATTATACTAAAAATCAAAGCTGGCTGATTATATTCCTACATGCTTAGCATGTCCTCGGTATCTGGCACCAATGGCTATGTCGGGGATACTACGGTGCGAGTTGCTTGTCGAAACAAACAATGTCATAAACCACGATGGGTACGATCATGACTTTCTTCGCCTTTTCGACTCTTGCCCTTTATGTGCGTCGTATTTACCGGGGGTCTCATCTTCCCCCATTGCCCGCTTTTTTTCGCTTGGAACGGAGAACATACGCTCTACGCTCTCGCCAAATTCTAATGTCACTCGTGCACTGTCAAAGTCCAATCTCCTGAGTACAGGATGATTGGGACCCAAAAAGTCATTGATTCTATCGATCACCGTTCCACCACCGCTATGGTACAGCACATTTGCGATGTTAGCATGGATCTGGAGGAACAGGCGCGATGGAGTGGGGATATTCGATGACTGCGCTGATGTACCATTCAAGGAGATTTTGTCCTGCCTGGGTGGAATGGCGCATAATTCATCTATTGCATGCTCATATATCACAGTAACATATTCGCCGGACATCTATCAAGGGTGAGACCGTGAAATAATTAGAAGAAAGTATTAAAATTCACCTGACTTGGCTCCAGGCTAAACAAGAATTGCTGAAAGGAATGACATGCATCAAGTTCCATTGCAATAGCGTTGACAGAAGATTCCAGCTGGTCCAGAAACTGTTCCTCATCGTCAATAGTTACTAACACGTAATTTTGCAAGATATCCCAACTTGTCGCTGAGAAGTACTTGTGCTAGACGAAACAGGTCAGCTTGACACCGTAAGCAAAAACAAACAAATCACAATGCTACGTTCCGGGGGGAAGTCGGGCCTCGCGGTCCTTGGTAGTATACAGGCATAATCCAAACTAGCTTTCGGAACTTGGTGTCTCTGCGCCCTGTGCCAATCGTACACCCCAGTAACGAGACAGCGATTTCCATCGCGTTGTATGACCTGGAAATATGAGTTGCGTGGTGGACCGGAACAAAACGGACGATGTACCTCTTCGCGGATAAAGTGGTCTAATATTTCATCATTCATTAGATACATGCCGTCCACACCTGCTGACTTGACTTAAGACGCAGTAAATAATGACAACACGTGGGCGGGAAGAGTTTTTACTTACAAACCCAAAACAAATGCCCAAACCAGTTTATAGCGAGTTCACGTAGATTCTCCTCGGTCTCCGTATTGTTCCACTCTTCGACGCCACATCCCATGATAGCGCTCGCAACATATCGTCGACTTGAGGCCGTTAGTGCACATTCCAACATAGTACGTAGGAAGACCTCGAGATCTAGTCCGAATCTTCTTAGCCATAGAGGTTGGAACTTGGGCGAACTGGAGACAGTTCTGATTAGAAGTTGAGCTTGCATGACAAGATCTTTAGTAGCCCGTTTTGAGGAATAATGTTGGTTGATTTGATCCGTGAATGTAATGGAACCAATACTCGCAATCTGGGGTGGTGGTATCATGGACGAGTTAAGGTAAGAAGGAAAGAGGCACGTACCATGGTGCAAAAGCAACCCCACACCGGCGACCACAATAGTAGCAGGAATAAAAGAAATAATTGAGATTGATACGTATACCCCGCCACTAAGGGATGATCTGACTAGTGGTGATGAGGGCCGATCTGGGCAACATGACATTGATTGTCAACAAGCATGAAGGAAATAGATCAATATTAACGTTGGTGCGTCACCCATGCATGGTCTAGATCACAGGCGCTACATGTAATGCCTCAAGGCCTTTCCCACATCTATTTCTGTTGTAATTAACGAGGTGGCTAGAGACGGCGAGGAGTACCTGTAACAAACGCATGAACCCTCGTTCCTAGTTCTGTGTGTTCTTCAACGTTGTTTGTTGCCACGAGGCGTTGCAGCGACACCTGGTTAAAGTAATTTAGACTTATATCACTGCCTCGAGGCTGATCAACCACTGGCACGCGGCAACCACGCGGACGTCGGTGCACCTAGGATCTTAATTTACATCGTGCGGGGGCGTTAAAGGCGTCTTCAACACCGCCTTTCTACTTGGTGCCGGGGATACGACGCCGGACCATTGAGTGTCATGGCTATTGTCGTCGCGCGATGCTAGCGGGGCCGGAATTTTCCACACCCGTCATGACCTCTTCCCTCGATGAGCCCTGCTCGTCAGCCAGCACAGCGAGCCCGGTAACGCCTACGGCACACCATCCGTTCGCAAATACGACGAGTAAAATTGAGGTGATCAACGACTATGGGAAAATTGATGTTGGGGCAGAGATGGAATTATACGAGGCACTCATCACGGTACGCCTCCTGCTTTGCCGTCTCCAATCCGATGTAACATGTCTCGCATTAGGATGTAGACGGCCACTCTCATGCCCCTGTCCACCCACCACCTCGCCAGTCGTCCCCTTTTCACCCACCATCGATACAGTCGAAGGACATATGGCTGGAGGACAATTCAGGCGCTTCCCTTGGTTTCGCAAGGGACGTCAATATTACGGGCTGGACAAATGTAGGCGACCAACGTGAGGGCGCATATATTGGTGTGTACTTTCATTTCCGTTATACTCGAAGGAGCTGCGTCTCATGAAGTCCTATCTTTAGTGTACGACTGTGCAATCAAGACGAAAGAGGCAAGACGCTTGTTCTTTTCAATATCTTTCCCTAATTCGCAGCATTGCTTCAGGGGACCACAATTCATAAACACAAACGCTATAGCGCCTTCGTGGACTTGCGAAAGGCACTTAGACTGTCCCTACCAGTACGTCCTACGCCATGTACCTTACTCACGTTAATAACTACACTAGAATTACCTGATTGCTTCTATACCCCCTCTACCTCCAAAAACTCCATTTGCACGTTTCCGCCCTGCATTTCTTGATCGCCGCCGCCGTTACCTACAGTATTGGCTTTCTGCAGTACTCCTACATCCGGAGGTTGGTGCTTCAAAAGCAGTCAAAAGTTGGGTCATGGATTGAATCACTCGGTATCGATGCCGATCGCACTGTCAGTCTTTTACGCCTTGGGATATCTGTTGTGTCTATACCCCTGCTTAATTTGTCCACTTAATTATACCTACACGGTATCATCTAATGTATCATCTAGTACGTGAAGCGCTCATTCATATCTGTTTACAGTAGCTAAGTTATAAGGAGTAAGGGACGTGTGGAGTTCGAAAGCACTGCACGAGGCAAAACTGAGGTATTCATCATTCAATCTTAATCTGCCATACTTGGCACACGCTATCCATTTAATACGAAAGATACCGTCTGACTGTTCTGCATCATGGCTACAGAAGTCAGCCCGGGGGATTGCTTGCGGGGGAGACCCTCCTCTTGCCGGCTCTGCAGTCACCTCCTACTCACGGTGACAATGGGCGGGATAGTCATGTCTCTACTCATTGTCAGTGCCCTATCATAATTCCTTACAAATATTGATGAGCACTTTTCCTGTCAATGCAGAGGGCGTAGATATCATATTCCAATCTTCCGATGGCATATTCTATCGAATCCATCCGAAGAATTTGGAATGTAACGCTGCTGCGTTCCCACTAGCTCAATTTCAGATCGACAAGAATGATGTCGTTTCCACTAGCGGAAATGTCTCGTGTACTTGATTTACTCTTTGTATTCATATATCCGGAACCAACGCCCGACGTGAAGAGCTTGCCATTCAAATTATTAATTGAATTGGCAGAAGCTGCAAAAAAGTATCGGGTATTCTCTGTAACGTATATTACGTGAGTTTTTTGCCGATATTTCCGATGTGATCGAACTCTGTTACACCAGCAAACATCCAATTGAAGTTTTGCGGTACGCAGCAATGCATGGGTATGTGGACCTTTTAGACGTTGTGGCCCCTGCAGTCATTGGGAAGCAACTCGGCACAGTGGTTGCCACGCTTCCGTCCGATATAATTATACCATGGGTAACTTATAACATACCTTATCTCCCGCCTCTTTCGCTGACCATTTTCATGTTCAGATTCGATACTATCAACAATGGCACAACGCACTGTTAAATATACAGAAAAGAGAAGTATTTTGTGGCTTTTGCAACTCTTGGCCTTCTCACTGCTTTGAAACTTTGAATAAAATTGCAGGCAGAGTGGAATCATTAGGTGAACTCGAGGCAGTTTTCATCGGGCCAACCTGCTGCACCAGCTGCAGAACTATCGTCAGCAATTGGCGCAATCGAGCACATAATATTTGCGCGAGTTTGCCGGGATTTAGTAAATTTGTGTTCCCAGAGCCGGAGGTCGAACATGCCACGGTTTTTTATTTTTATTTTTAATCAGAACGCAATTGGATTGCGAGTATATGTAATACGAACAAAAGTAAGTATAGCAAGGCAAATATCAAAGATATCAAATGTGAGTAGACGTGAACCTAAAGTTGGACCAAGTCATTTCCCTTTGTACTTGAGTCGTAAATATTTATGGCCTAGTGCATTGTATTTTTTCGTAGAACCATTTATCGAATTCTAATTTTTTAACTTCGTCAATTTTAGATTGAAGTGTTGTGGAAACGACATTAGCATTAGTTGAAAATTCCGATGCTAGAGTGTCAGCCAATTCATTTTCTTCGATGTCCATGTGTGCCGGGCACCACGAGACTTTTACTTTTACCTGAGAAGTATCCAACTTTGTAATCCATTTTCGAAAATTGATCTAGAACCATTTGAAGGTTGTGAAAATTAGTGTTCCATATTGAACGAGCTGCAGATTCGTTGTCAACAAGTAATGTGACTTTGGAGTAGGTATATGACGATAGTTGTTTGAAAGCTAACTCAATAGCTTGTAACTCTGCGTCAAACGACGAATGCGCCGCTACTTGTTTCCTATCATCGAATAAGAGTTGTTGGTTAACCCACATAGCGCAGGCCGCTACTCCTGTTTGACCTGTGAAAGAACCATCTGTAGCGATGATTAAGTGGTCTTTATCGTTTCTGATAGTATTGAGCCATGTGCGATAGTCGTGGAACCATTGTTGGAACAAATTGGAGTTTTTCTTGGGATAATCAAAATGTCGAAAGTTAATGATGTCGCTAAATAAATCCATGATTCGTAAGTCTTTAACTTGTTCAGGATGATCATAGATGAATTTTTCGTCTGTAATATTGTCGGGGTCGCGACAGAGATTAGAACATGCCACGGTTGTTGAGCCAATCTCAAAGAAGAAAAAGGGAAGGAGGGTTTAATATTTTTGTTACTTTTCACATATTACAAGCAGAATCAGTTGCTGTTTCAACTTGTCTGGTGGCTTTGCGGTGTATTTCGTCGGGTGCACGATAACTGTTCCCACGTCACGGGAAGCTTAATGGTAAGAAGGAAGTACCGTGTGGTCATGGATCGTCTTTTAAGGCTTATCCGCAGCTTTAGAAGCGAATATCGCCCACGAACATTTCTTATTATAGCGTATTTTTGCAGCATGTGGGAGTCGGGGTACCCCCCTGCAAAAGTTTCACATGGAGGCTATTGCGAAGGAAGCGCAAGAGACCCGAGCTCTCGAGCATTGCGAGTGTTCCCAGGTAATATATTGCGTCGGTGCGTCGACTACCATCATCTTTGCGACAACACCCTCGGAGTATGGCATAATAAAGGGCTTACTATTCGTTACGATTTACCGAAATATAGGAAATACATGTTTCTGGAATCCCGTGTTAAACCAAACAGGAGAAGTAACAATGTGTTTAAGTTAGTGGTTCCTTATATTTTCGTCTTGTTGCCTTTGAAAAGTAAATTAATGCGTGATAAATACCACAAGAGCATCAGCTGTTCGACATTATGCGCCAGAACTTTCCAGGCAGAGTTAGCAAGCGCCGGAATGGTCCTTAGAACCAGTCAAAGATTAGATTGTAGATTAAAATTCTCACGGCCGTGAACGTTCACATTGGGTCTAAAGCGCCTTTAAGCTGCGGCTGCGGGGAAGTACTGTGCAACGTTAGCACAGTCAGATGACGAGTTGCATGTATTACACGAGGCAATACATATATCAGCTTATCATAGTACAAAATTTGCTTCAATACCACTTCGTTTCACGATGGATGAGCCTCCTAAGCCCCTTCCGCTTGCAGAAACCAAACCCACTATACCAGGACGGGGAAGGAGGAGCAAGGCCAAGGACCCAAATTCTGAGCATTGTCAGTACATGACTTCTCGACTCGAGCGGGCCTGATATATTAGATTAGTCAACGCTGCGGATGCGGACATCACTTTTCAGTCTGTTGACGGCGTCCAGTTTCGTCTCCACCGTAAGAATCTCGGGTGCGCAGCGGCAGCTTTTCCGGGTGCAGAATTTGAGTCCAATAATGATGAAATCGTGCCCGTGCCAGAGAGGTCCGAAGTACTTGACCTATTGTTTCGCTTTATGTACCCAGAACGGCAGCCCAATCTGAGGAAGGTCACATTCCGCGTGTTGGCCGACCTTGCAGACACTGCTGAGAAATACGAGGTTTACTCTGCCATGGCTACCTGCCACACGCACATGACGTGTGCATTTCAGTCAGTTTTATCATTCCCTTGGCTGAAATGTGTATAGGGCGGAAATTGAGAAACATCCACTCGAAGTCCTGATATATGGAGCAAAGCACGACTATCCGGATCTTCTTGACAAGGCAGCGACGTTGGTGATCGGACAACCACTTGACAACGTAATTGATCGCATGCCACCTGCAGTGGCCATAGCATGGGTGGGAACATTCCATTGCTCTACATCCTTCATGCCTGACTTGCATCAAATCAGGTCCGATACTACCAAAAATGGAGAGATACATACACGAAAGTCACCACGAGGCCATCAAACTGTAACTGCGGTTCGTGGTACTATAACTGCATGACGATACTCGAAAAATTTGGAGGGAAAGTCGAGTCCTTGTCTAACCTAGATGAAGTTTTCCAATTGGCGACGCAGAATAACTGTTGTGCGACGCACGTCAGGACCTGGCGCAATAACGCGGCGAATATGTGCAGTAGCGTGCCAAAATTCAGTAAGCTTTTGTAGTCGACGGGCCGTGGAATGAGGCGGGGAATCTCGGGGTATGATACCGTGTATAATACATGTACTTCCACCAAACATCGGAATGTATAGCCTGTTGGTGACAGAGTCCAAGGATCCTGGCATCCAATATCCGGTAGAAGAGTCTGGGGATGCAGTAGAAATCATCATACTATCGACGATATTGTGTTAGTGGTTCTTAGCGCTGCGCGCGTGGTCGACCTGCGAATGGAGATCTCGATGCTAGGTGAAGGTGCGATGCGTCGGATAAGAGGATAAAAACGCAACCTAGTTTGATCTCATAAACTATGCTTTCCATAGGCCAACTGGCAAACCTTCACCTGTACATCAAGTGGATGGAGTCTGGATAGTGTCTCGACTGATGTTGGTGTTGCTCTGAGATACTCGATGCTATTCCGACGCTTTAAGAAACTGGTATTCCACGTATTACCTGGGGTAGATGCAATGTGGACGGTCGCTTAGCCAGATGTGGCCCGCTAACGTGATTTTTCCTTATTTAGGTCAACTCAAAAGGCCACCATCGAGGTAGCAACCTATAGATAACAAAAACTCAAAGAGGCGCATCACTCACTCCTTGTCGACCAAGCCCAGTGCACAAAATAACCGACGATCTAGACAGCACAAACCACCCCATGGACAAGCTTCCAAATGAAGTCATGGGTTTAATCTTTGACGAGTTCACTTCCGCTGGAGCCGATAGAGACGATGAACCCCCAAGTGCAACATTGGTCCTTTCCCATGTATGCCACAGATGGAAAGACATCCTCACACCATCCCAGTGGGCAACCGTACGCATACGACATCTTAATCATGCGAAAGTTCTCAACGACATTATTTCGCGTTCGGGAAAATATGGACTAGACATTGCTGTTCGCCTTCGACATGTTAACTTCAATTATTTCTGGACGGAGGATAGCGAGACGTTGAAAACCAAGTGGCGTTTATACGGTCTTTTCCATGTGTTGGCAGACAACCAAGCTCGTTTGAGTCATCTCGTTGTCGAAGCGAAACAGGGTGTGCTGGCCTTCTTTGAAGAAATAACCCTTAACCGACCTCTTACCCCCACGCACCTCTCCTTAATCCAAAGTGACAGGGACGTTCACATGCACTGCTTCATCCCGCGATGCTTCAACCTCTACTACTGCACGAGTTTGACGCTGGTCCATACATCGTTTGTGTTTCGGGAATATCTTGATCTCCCTTGGCTACGCGAGTTGCGTCTGTCAGACATCCACACTCACGATTTGCTTGGGTGGACCTACAGTGAAGTCGTTGACGAGGCGGGTCAGTACTACTACATGGCAAAGACGTCCCATACTGGTTTCGCATCTGTGGAATTATTGTCCATTTCAAACGTAAACTTCCACCAAAAGGAACAACAAATCAGCGATTTTTTCTCGCTCTTTCCTAATGTTCTGGAGTTGGAGTTGGATTGCATTGATGCCGAACTGATGCTGGATATTCTGGAAAATGATGGGACTTTAATGCCATGTTTGCAACATGGAATCGCTGACGGAATAGAGGTATATTTTGAAGGTAAAGCCTGAGGACGAGAAAAACTGCGTAGATGGTGGGAAGAATTGTTATTTTGAAGTTATGCTGTAATTATCTACCAAATCTCAAGCTCAGAAATCTCTTGTGTACGTGCAGTAAACATACCTATTATTTTTGACGTCTGCCTCGATGGTTATCTCAAGACGATCGGCGGCGGTTCTCCCCTTCTCAGCCCAATATTGCATGATAGTCCTATTTTCATACCACGTCAGTGACGCCTGTTGATCGGAAGAGATCGACGGCATAATATCGCCGTCTTTGATCCATTTTGCAATGTTGCCTACAAACTTCAACTCCTCCAAAATACCGATAAGCGCAAGAAGTGTGATATCATATGAGGTGCTTGCTGCAGGTTCCGGTATATGGTTAGAGATTAACGCGGTTGCCAAGTCTGATCGGCGCATTTGTAGGTCGTACTCTTTAACACAGATATGGTTGAACGGTTGAAGAGCAACTTTCTGCATTGAATCGTCTACTAGGACTGTATCGTACACCGAAAATGGTTGTAACGATGGTTGCGTCCCGAAATATTTCCAAATTGTGTTCAAATCTTTGATTGTCTGGACATTTCTGTCTACGGATACCGTAGGTCATGCCATAGTTTAAAACCTGAGTAGTACGTACGATAACTTTCTTCTTCTAAATGCATGCGGTCGCGCGCCCATACTTGAACTAATTTTTCTTCTTCTCTTCCAAAGCAGGAGTGGACCATAATGGCTACGTTGTGAGGTTGAGCGGAGCTCCATACCATAGTATCAAGCCATGGCCTCGTTTCTTGGTGCAAGAGATATTTTCGGAAGGTGGACATGAACGGACGCAAGTGAACAGGTCGTTCAAATCCATGGTGAGGCCCCGGCTTCGGACGAAAGAGCAACGTCCCATTCAGGTCGAGTACAACGAGTTTTCTGGATGGGGGAAGACCAGACGCACTATGAGAGCATAATTCCAAGTATTCTGTGGTCGGTGCATGTAATTTAGAGTGGAATATGTGTCCATGCTTCAGACAGGCGCTGGTCTTGGTTTTCGTCGCGAATCGGAAGATGAGCATGCCGGCCGGGCCGATATTCGTGACATGTTGTGTGACACGCCAGAATTCGACTCGGTTAGTTGGCTACCACAACACGTTCTACTTTTCGGCCGATATTTACCTGGGGAACTGACCTGGATCCTGTTCTATGATACTGGGAAAGAATATTAGGTACGATTCTTCACGGAAGCCTGGCCACACAGGATAACCTACCCCCTAATTCCTTATCACGGCGCCCTTTGACAGCTTGTAATTGGAATTTCGTATGACATGATCTTAAATATGAAAGATGAAAGACACATCCGAACTGATTACAGTTGTCAAAACTGACTCATGATGCCTGATGTCTCGCAGCAAATATTCGGATGTGCGTCATAACTACGGTGGGGTGTTTCTAAAATTGCGGCAAGAGGCGCTCAATGTTCAATACCATACAGTGAATATTTAGCTCCCCACACCTCGCTGCGACGACGTGCTTGGGAACGGACAATATCATGAGCGGCCGTGTCCAGTCAAACCTTGACTCTTTGAGCCGAGCCGAATGGTTACAAGACATTTCGTAGGTATGAGCATTTCCAAATATAAGCTATGTGACTAGTGCGTCACAAACCTTCGATTAAAACAGATTAGGTCGGCTTTCCAGCCTTTTACAGTGGCCTTTCTGCCCTCGCCTTTTCCTCATGAATTCTCGGTTAGGATCTCCGGACCGACGATGTAACGACACAGACTCAGGCGTACCTGGTCGGTCGATGAACCTTCAAGATACCGACCACTCGCAGTCAGAGTCGGCGCCGTCGAACTCTACAGGGTCTTCATCCGATGAACATTCGTCAAATAGCCCCAAAGCGTCGTTTTCAGTACCAGCGTCTCCCCAGCCAAAACATTTCTCAAGGTCTCACTCATTTTATAACTCTACTTTACAAGATTCGTTTTCTTCCTCAGAATTTAGCCGACCAGTCCCGGAGCAACCTTTCGGATTACCACCGCCGTCACGTTCTCGTTTATTGAAAAAACATTCACCTCTAAATCCGGCATCCCTGCCTGACTTGCCACCGAAGCTACGAATCAAACCTGGCGTCAAACCACTAACCCTCCAGCACTATCGAACTGGCTGGCCCTCTTATGTGTCTTCCGACTCTTCTGGGTCACGCAGAAACTTTCAAGTGCAGGGCGAAGAAAGCGTGCTCTTTCCAAATTGTCAATTCCATGCACCACGCTCTTCCACACCATCTACTTCGGGCGAATCAAGTCTCACACTCGTATCAGATACCAAGTATGCCACGGCACTATTCTCGCAAGGTCGAGGCTTCATCCCATTTCCGTTTGACTTATCCTTGATCGATAACGATTGCGGAGACGACGACGAAGGCATGACATCTAATCCAAATGAAAAAGTTATGGAAGTGGGAAATTACTCCGTTCCCTGGCGAGGTCTGGGCAACGTAATCGCTCTTGCTTTGATGGTTTGCGCGATCCTCGCGCTTTTTATTATTTATCCTGTCTGTTCGTTCTATCACTACAGCTGTGAGGTTGCGGACCGACTTGACATTGCGATTGTAAATACCACTGCCAGTGTGAACGCAAGCGATACTAATGGGCAGCAAGAAGGAGTAAATTTAAACGCAAGAGGTCAAATACCGCTACCGTAAGTGCTCGCGACTAAATCATTGCCCCATAGTTTCACGCTGCATCAACAGTGCGACACCGTCAAGTCCTCTGACGATAAAAGTCGCTGATGGTGTTGAATATGATCTGACGTTCGCGGAAGAGTGGGAAACCGAGGGACGCCGTTTTATGCAGGGTAAACTTGGTGAACACCCTGCTGTTCTATGTGGGACTGAACTGTTCGACAGGCCAAGACCACCTATGGGTGTCACTCGACAGCCACTCTAACGCAACGACTGCAAACGGATACCTGCTCCTAAATTCTCATGCACGCCTACAAACACGAATTTCGCATTGTCTGGAATATGGGATTGTTGAAGTTGATTTCGTTAGAGAAGAGGTCCATTGGACTGCTTATGTGAGTCCCGTCCCTTCATATATGCATTAGGTTGTTCCCTGATGTAGTCAGTGGACGGGAAATTATTGGACGTTTGTCCGGAAGGGCGACCCGTTTGGGGTGCGCGGAGGGCAGAGCCTTCAGCAAATGCTGCTAGTCACGTTGCAGATAGACTATGGGTATGACGGTGAGTCCCGCCTTGTTTAGCCCCCGCATTATCCAATTTTAATGAATTCTTACTTAGGAGGCCACCCATCATCGACCACACCACCAATATTTATAGACTACATTCGTTTCTATTCGCTTAAAACGCGCCCTCGCCTTCTATCCTGCGAGGACGCCTCTCCCACTCATGTATCTCTCCGTCTACCTTAGCAAGTCTGGCCAGGGTATGCATTGCCCTTGTATTGGCCCATGGCACACGCTTCGCTCGTAGATAGCATATAGGACTAATTTTTCTTTCTCTCTTCGTTATCTGTAGCCACTCTCGTACCGAGGATATTATTTAGATTCTAGCACAGCAGTACCTACTTAATGCGGATTTTTTTCTTTGTCAGACATACCTATACTCTCAATGTTCCTGTTCCTCACTCTCCGTATCGAACTGGACTCTCGCCGTGTGGGCCGATACGGGTGTAGACGTCTCCCTCGATATTGGATTAATCGCATACAACTCCAACGGGGATACCCCATCCTGAGAGTCCGCATCCTCCTCCTGTCTGGTTCCTGAGAAACCGGTGATGTTGATGCCCGGTACATCTTGATCTCGATCGGCATCGCCTCGGCTAGGGCTACGACTAGAGTTGAGACCGGGAGCAGGAGCAGGATCCGGTGAACTCGTTGAAGTGGAACCCATAGGTTGATTGGATGATGAGGACGGTTGCGCGGATACAGGTACGGCGGGTAAGGACACCGATCGGGTCATGACTTCAGGTGGAGAGAATGTGTATGGCCCGGGTCCAGGATACTCGGACGGGTCTAATGCATCTCTTTCCCTTCCTCTTCCCCTCTCCATCTCCCTTTCTCTTTCTCTTTTTGTTTCCCCTTCTGTTTCCTCCTCCTTATCTCCATCTCTCACAACGGGGTCCCAATCCCTAGTTATCCGATTTGGACTCGGGTTCCTCCACCAGCTCTGACCAGTAATACTATTCGGAATAAGATAACTTGGTGGCGGAGAGAACAACTGAGGTGTGCCAGGCCTTAGCGTCGAACTTTGAGATGGAGATCCTGGTCCTGATCCTAAGCTTGGGCCTGGGTGCGGGATGTCTAGTTGCTTTTCGACATCGTCAGCCGTCGTATCCACAGGTACCAGTGCCTCAATATGGTCGGGGGGAAACGCTGTTGGACTCGAGTTTGGCAGATCTGACACTTGGCCTTCATTTGTGGAGTAGTGGGAGTGTTCTGACGAGCCGGACTGTTGCTGCTGGTGTTGGCTGTCACCAGAGAAACTCCGGTCAGGCTGATCCTGCTCGGGGGTATATGAGGCTGTCACTGGAAGTTGGTGCGTGGATGACCTTTGGCGGGTCACCATGGGACTGGGCTGGTGAGCATCTGCTGAAGCTGACGGTTCTTGGCCTTCGCCTTCCGCAATGGGAAACAGGGGTGGTGGTTGAGGTTTTGAAGGGACCTGAGAACGATAGTACGCTGCTGGTGAGGGCGGTGACGGGGTAGCACGATAAGGGGACGGAAGTAAGTAGGTAAGGCCACTACCATTGTAAACTTGGCCAGGTGCTGATGGTCCAGGAGAGGTGAGAGGTGAGAGCCTGCTTGGAATAAAAGGCGTTGCATCCGGTGAGTATTGGTGATCGGGTGGGAGCGGCCTAGGTGATACTGCAGGTCCGTAGGTTTGTGGATATGGGAGTGGTGAGAGATCTTGTGAGGATCTACGTCGGTGCGATCTTGTCCGGGCGGGATTGGTGGTTGTCTGGGCTGTGGATGATTGTCGACTATGGGAAGGGTTGGGAATTGAATTCATTCCTGCTTGTCTTGAATGATTAGGTGGAGGTAGATGGGTAGTGGACAGACGGAGCTCAGGGTTGGAGTCTGAAGGTATAGCTGCGCCTGCCGCGGTTGCTGGTGCATAGCCTGCCCATGTGGGATAGGAATAGTCGTATTGTGCATTTGCTATGGCGCTGTGCCTCATCTGACCCAGCCGTTCCGACCATTTCTTGTCTATGCTGTCGTAGCGAGAAAAGGTGACGATGATGAGGTAGAGATAGACTATTCCAAGGAAGAGGAAGACGGATACGATGATCTGCACGTCTAACGAAAGACGAGGAAAGCCGTGGACGTTGGTCTCGTGACCGGGGGTCTGCCAGATGACGGCCATGAGACAAATAATAAAGAGAACAAGGGACCATGCGAGCCAGACAAAGGGTAAGGCGAGGAGAACGAAAACGTTCCACCAAATGTTGCGGGAC
>JNHY02000106.1:0-21360 GCA_001691755.2 Amanita polypyramis BW_CC | reverse complement strand
GATTGGGTAACTTCATAAAACTATATTTCGTGCCATACGTTGTGAGTATTCATTATTGATACCACACGATCCGTTGATGAGGAGCAATCAAGTTAACCCATCACTGGATCGTCATGCTCACATATCTGCATCATTCTGACCCTTCCATCCCTCATTACCGGCGGAAGGAGTGGACGTTCCTCAGAGGCGCGCTATCCACCGTCGATCGTCCGCTTTTAGGTTGGGTCGGTCGATTCTTCTTCCACAACGTGTCGCACGACCACGTTAGTTATCTTCACCTCCGGTTTACGTGTACTGACGAACGGTAAACAGATCGCTCACCACCTCTTTTCGACCATACCTTTCTGTAAGTAAATACCGTCTCCGTCCTTTGGTTCTTCCAGTAACACGTTTCGAAAAGACAATCAGCCACAAGTCACCGAGGCCATTAAGAAAGTTCTGAAGGAAGACTACAATTACGATTCGACGGTAAGAGTTCATCTCGCGTCTTTCCTTTGGATGATCCTCATCGACAAGCTTAGAATTCGTTTCGAGCACTTCACCGAACTTTTACGCAATGTTACTTCATTGAAGATGAAGGTGATATTGTCTTCTATAAGGACGGCTATGGACAATCAGCACGTGTTCTTGCGGAGGATACCGCTGTGGATGGAGAGGAGAGAAGTACGCATACAGCCTGATGTGATTGCCGGCGCCACAGGGCACAGTAAGCCACGATGGGTCCTTTCCCTTAGTGAATTCGGAGTATGTACTATATGGACGTCCTTTTCTTGAAATATCATTCTCTTGGAGCGTCTGTATTTTATTCGTGTTTGTCTCTTGAGGCGCAATGAGGATTCCAGGGCTGACGGCCTTGATGCAGTTTTATTTGATCCATCAGCGGAAGAACCCTCTTGATCTTGCAAGCTTCCCGCTCCGAAGTTCTTCGTCTATTGGCTCTTCGTTAAAGTATATCGGGGGATGACATAATGTGACTATCAGCATGTGGGATCTTATATCGTGCGATTGTCTCATGAGATCATAATTACTTTAATCTGTCCTGATCAGTTAGCGACCTGAACTCAAATCCAACATGCATATCGCATGCACTTGGACCGTGCCTTGAAAATGAACGCCTGTAAGCGCACGCTTAATCTCCAGGTTGTTATCACAGGCTATACATATTGCCGGCCACTGCATAGTACCACGGAGACCAGTGGAGCGGTCCGCGAGCCTAACGGATAAATTAGTATTTGGCTCGATAGTACCATGAGATAAGAACGAATTGAAAGTCCAAACACAGACAACCGGGAATGTCCTTTTCTAAAAAGGTAAGAGCAAGGTGATAATCTTGTCTCAATTGCCGCGAACTTCCAACGGGATAATGGGCAAATCCTGATCACCACTACCAAGGAACGTGCGGAATTCAATCATCTAGAAATTTGACGTACCGCGAATGAGACCCTTTACAGATGTTACTCTGCACCAGAGAAGACCCGACCCGTAGAGCCCCTTCGTGAGAATTAGCATGCATCACCCACGTTTGACTGGCTCGTTGCGTTACCCTGGGTGCCCGAAATGATACTATTCAAATCAACTCTATACTGCACAAATGTTAGGATGATCTCTTGTGGCTTAGATACTCACAACTTGAGGATGTTCCTGAGCCTTGCGTCACGGTGATTCGTGGGGCTTGATGCCAATTAAAAATAACATTGCCAAGACGGGTACGTCTTATGACAGTGCTGATTGTATACCTATCCTGAAAGCCTTTCTGAAACCTGAAGCAGACAGACAGCTATGTTTCCACGCCCGAAGTCAGGCGTTGGGCGTATCTTATGTCAGATTACTGGCGGGCACACGTGTCTTTTGGTTTCTTTGCAAGTCACCGGTACCTTTGCGTCGTTTGAATTGCAAGTTATTGACAGTACCGAAGCCCAGGTGAACGAAACTGGAAAGAAGTGTGCGTTGCAAAAGTTTTTACTGTGGAGTGTGAGTTCCGGACCAAGCCAAAGGATAGCACAAAACTGAACCACTGTGACAGTTAGCAAAAATTGGTAAACTAAATGCGCATGGAGAACATCCACTCTACGCCAATTTGTCGTTAATCGTTCCTTCGCTGAGGTGCAAGCTTCATTGCCGAACGTTGACCTGCCACAGTTGTTATTGTATGCGTGATTTTCAAGTACTATCGCTTCACTCTTCTCTCTGGTAATTCACAGGCATTGATAAGAGCCTTGCCAGTCACCAACCTTGGAATCTAATCTTGCGAAACACTATCCAAAGATGGAAGTTTTGCTAATCGCGGACCCCGAACACGTGAACATTGGCTGTGTCTCAGAAGACGTGCCATGTCTGTCCGAAATATGCCCAAGTTCATTTCATCGAAATGATAAATGAGTAACAGGCACAGGTCTGGACATCCTCTGATTGTTGCGAATCAATAACATCATTTTTTGCTGTCCAGTGCGCCCCGCTCTATTCCAGAGCGCTCGGACTTGCCAGGCGACCGTACCGTGCCGATGGATTGCTCTTTCCGAATGTAAACTACATGACATGCTGATCGCTGCGAGAACGCTGAAGTCAGAGCTGTGCACATTTTCATTTTCTCACATCCCAAGATCATGTGAAAAAAAAAAAAACAAAAACAAAAAGCCCTAACAGACGCTTAATCAGCCATTCCCAGTTCAGGTTCTAACATATCAGCAAGACCTAACTCAGCTGATCGTTGGAAATTATACTTGCCCGTATCAGTCTCTCACGTAACCGAAGTCGCCGACAATGTGATGTTTTCTGCACTATATCTCTCACGTTCTTTTGATTATTTGCCGATAAATAGAACGGGTACACGTACTGTCGCGGTGAACTTTGGCGAATTTCCTTGCGTGCTGATGCAACTGTCCTCGGAAGTTGACGCCTACGATTCGCGTCCCTAAATCTAGCTTATTTTGGTAAGAAACAAGTCTCCCGTCAACACCTAACGTGTGCCTGCTTAATCTAAGCCTGTTTGGGCTGGCTCTACGCTCCTAGTTGGCAAGATAGCGACGGCGCTAAGTGCGACCGGCTCTTCTCGTTTCATCTGTTCCTACCCCGTTTCTCTCGTCTTGAACGAGCAGGTTTATGAATAGACCCATTCTATCTCGTATGTCATGGGCTGTGCTTTCTGGATGCCAACAATTACCAGTCTGCTGTTTCAGGTATTTCCATTTCAATAACTGTCTAAGATATTTTGAAGTTTCATTAGAGGTTCGGCCAACAAGTTCGTGCCGTTGCTACATAAGGATCCGAATCGGACGGCGTGTTTCTTTATTGTAACGTGAGGCAGCGCCAATCTATTTCCAGTGATCTATGCAGACCCGTACTCTAGGACTGAGCCACTTTCGATGTGAAAACTTACAGATATTCCGCAAGTCCAGTCCACTCTCTCTGCTATGCGTTTCCCGAATGTCTATCGTGGAGCTGTTTAGGAAAGACATCATAAAAAGCTCGGAACGTGGACTAATGACACGAGTGCTGATATTCAAACGTTGCCAGAATATCGCCGGTCGTTTCACGATGCTAACAAGACCATTTGGGAGGCTTCTGGCGTTGGGCGTCGAAGTTCTGAAGATTTCAGCCGTCGTGATCTGCCTCCCCATAGATCTGTGGTGGGACGCGGTACTTAATAATTGGCCGTGATATATTGGCATTTAGTCAATGACAGGAAAACTGATATTTGTTTCAAAGAAACGGGAAGCTAATTTTGTAGCTGCTAAACCTGCTATCTCTGATCCGACTATTATACAAGTTCGCGCCGACGTTCATCCACGTAGGCTGTGCGAGTACTGTTACTTGTGGGCACGTAGGTCAGTAACTGGCCTAACCTAGACTGGTGGGGTTGAGCGGAGAACTAACGTGCGATGCAACGGTTCGGATGTAAAACGCTGACCCCTAATGACATTCGGTTGCCAGTAAGGTGTTGCGGAAGAAATCGGGACGTGTCACTTGAGTGGACCGGCTGCTGTATGGGAACTTACAAACGTGAAACGACTAGTTGACAGAGTTAATTCAAGTGCTAGTTCTTGGGGCCCGTCTACTTGTCGTGAGGACTGGTGACACGTTCATCGCTATTTTCCGAAGGTTTGTGCTATAGCCGTTGCGCTTACATACGGGTTGCGCCATAACTGACAGGACAATAGAAATGAAGGTCTACGGCAGCACGAAGTACAAGAGGTGTCTAGTCGTATCTCGGTATTCCGTGAGCCAGCTTATGTCGTATGACCAAGTTTGCAGTGCAGATTCATAAGCCATCTGGGTATTCATTAAAACATTAGCAAAGCCCTGCCCGTGGCATGCCGTCGTGCCCAGTCCGGTAGACGCGCGTTATCGGCTCTAAGATGCGATACATGCGTTTCATGCCCAAGCCGAAGATACAATCATGTCGTCCGGGGGATAACATTTTCTCCCCGCGGCGCGCACCCACGAAATCAATAAGCATTAGGTATTTATCCCACGACGGTCACGTGGATACGCTGCCTATGGGAGACCGCACATGAATCCCGGTTCTGTGCAACTTGGGCTGACTGAATTTCTTTTGAATTACAACTGGATCCTGCTGTGCAAATGTGGGATTTGCGCGGGGAGGTACAAACAGGGTCAAACAGCGCACTTTTCGGCTATCAGTGTCACGAGGAAGGCTGCAATGGATGATATCGTCGGAGCTAGAGCGCGAGCAGCCGCTGTTGTATACTTCGGCCGTACACATTCGTGCACCAACCGTGAAATCTTGTACGGCACGCACGCAACACACGGACATGCAGCCGCCCACACTCGACCAACACCACTCAGTGAGTGACTGTTAGATCTTTGTCAACACGGAACGAAATGATGATCACTATGCATGTGTGTAAAGGCAGGCTACTACTAATGCTCCCAGTCACACCGGCCCATGGACCCAGCGCACACACACGTACACGTGTCGTATTTTTTATCCTCGAAATACACGCTTTCTTCTTGGTCCCTTATCTCTGCTCTTCGCTTCCTTTTCTTCTTTTCTTTTTTCCCCTTCCTTCTGACACTCCGATACGCTGTATAATTGATAATGAATGCCGCCGCAGTCGTCGTTCCCAGGACCAAAGTTATTGGTTCTTCGCTCCTCGAGAAAACTCAGGCTCAGGGCGCCGCATATCATCCTCAGTTCTCTTCTCAAGATGCAGATATTACACTTTGCTCCGTCGATGGTACTCTGTTTCGCGTCCATTCTTACACCCTTCGCACTACGTCCGGTCTATTCCAAACTATTTTCAGCCTTCCTCAGCCGGCGGGGTCGGCCCCATCACCTATGGACAAAGCTCAAGGGTCCTTCGATAACACCAGATCCACAGTACCTACTCCCGTACCCGCTACCACGATCCCGATCTACGAAACAACCTTTCTTCTTTCTCAGATTCTGCCACTCATGACTGGCAGAAACCCACCACAACCGCTACATTCTCTTTCTCTCCCAACACTCTCGCGCCTCCTTTTCCTTGCCGAAAAATGGGATACTCCAGGACCCATATCGCAGATCCGCTGTGTCATCAACGGTTCTTACTCTGTGGATGGAGTACAACTTTTCTCCACGTGCTCACCGTTCTCCCCCTTTTCGCCATTCGTCACTTTCTCCTCGCCGTTGTTGAGGCCTCCGCCCCTAGTGGCACCTACGCCACGAAGCAAACCAGGATTTCTGAACGGATTCTTCCGCGCCGATCCTCTACGAGTTTACGTTCTTTCGCGTCATTTCCAATGGCAAGACGAAGCTGAACGTGCCGCAGTGGGTACGCTTGCGATGACTGTGGATGAGCTTGAGAAAAAGTGGAACGATCTTGATGAGGGTAAAGTTGAAGGGCGAGACGAAGGTGACGTTATCATGCATATGGTGACGAACAGAGATCGGGAGTTGCTCATTGATTTGAGACGACGGAGATGCCGGGCGTTTAAGGAATCGATTGATAACGGCGAAACGTTCACTGCCGGGAATAAGTAAGTTCCCATCGTACATGTTTCGCTGTTCTTTCCTTCTTTCCAATACTGAAGATGCGCACAGCCCGAATTACAGCTGTATCCGATGCGGCTACGGCAAACTTGACAACTCGTCCTGGAACGCATTGAAACAAGTCATGATGGCAGAACTGGAGGCTAGACCACTTGGCGACACTCTGCTCGCCTCATTGGTGATCCCAACGCAAGACGATAGCTACTACAATAATATTGCCAGTACCACTTGCTGTCCCTCGGCTACTACTGCAGCTGCTCCATTGTGTGCCGCGTCACAAGGAGGAGGACCGGCAACGACTTCAACGCGGAAGCCTCGTAGACTCGAGGATGAGCTATGGCCAGAGTTGATATCATGTTTCGCGGCGAGATGCAAGGCGTGCGGTGTGATGAATTACGATCCACTGGCTACTCTGAAACAGATCAGATTCTGTGTAGAGGCACTGCCCTGGAAGATTGCATGGGAAGAGGATGGTATACAGTAGCTCATTGGTTATGGAGATCCAATACACTCGATACCCTCCTGTTATATATACATGTTGTATAATGCAACATAAGATAGTCTACAGCATCGACCAACGTTAATACGTGTCTCGTTCTATGGAGCTGCCGCTGGTTGCTCTACCTGCTGCCCTGGCTCATCTGTTGCTTCTGAAGGTGTTGCGTCTCCGTTTGCTTCAGCCGACTTCACATTTTTCCCTTTACCGGGTGGGGGAGGGCGGTAAACCTTTTCCTACACACAAAACATTAAATTCACATCCCCTCATCAATCGGTTGGTCTTTCATACGTACCTTCTTCTTTTTCTTCTCCGGCTTCGCATTAGGATCAGGGTAAGCAAGCTTCTCAATCTCTTTCCACTTCTCGTTCTCCTCAAACGCCTTCCTGATAGGCTCCAGCAGCCTAACGATCGCGCTTCCGACACCAGACTTTAGATCCTTTGGATGTAGCGTTTTCTCCTCAAAGTCAAGCTTCAGATCCGCAAACGACTTGTAGTGCAATGAGCCACCAAACTTCTCCTCTCGTTCTATCGAGAACACGGTCCCATCCGGTGCGTTATCTGAAATGAACGGTTGCTGATCGCCCAGCCCGCTCTCTAGAAGCGCGTCCCCCTTTAGTCTATCAATTCTGAGTTGACTGATCGGGATCAGGACCGCCTCAACGAATGAAAGTAGGCCATTGTCTTCTGTGTTTCCCTCTTCGCAGAACGCGGCTTTGACCTTTTTGCGGATCTGTTCTGCACTGTCGAGGAAGTCGATCTTGGAGTTGGGATCTGAGGACGACATCTTCCCACCAGCTAACCCAGGGACCATGGCGTTCATCAAATGGGCACGTTTGCGGTAACCGAGCCGAGGAAGGTAAAGTTCTGCGAAAGTAAAGATTTTCCGCTAGATGGATGATTAGCGTACAGTCCGACAAGACCAGACTGTTACTTGCCTGATCAACTCCTCCGAATTGAAAGTCCACCCCTAGGTACTCCTCATCTAACGCTTGTAGCCCTGGGTACAACAGTCCACTCAACAGCGGAGACTCCACTTGTTTCACTACTTCGGCTCCAGCCTTCTTCGCGTCATGCTCGGTTACGATCGCACATAGTTTGTAATTGTCCAAGTTGTATTCCTTGCTGAGCTGGTAAGACGAGCCTTCCACGAAGCGTAGCTTCGACGTTGGAATCCCAAGGGACGTGAATACGGTAGTAAGGATGTATTTGTAGTATGTTGTTCGGTGTGCGACAAGATCAAGAGGGGCTTTAAGGTTATCCAGAAATGCATGAACATCTGTGAGGGGATGGTCAGTCGGGGTAACAGGGAAAGTGAAGAAGAATGCTTTCCTGCCAGAAGAATTGACACCTCGATGCGGGGAAAAGATATGTTAGCCTGAATGCCTAATCAAAAGAGCCACCCAGACTTGCCTCGACACCAGCACGAAGAAAGTCAGCAATTTTCGTCAAGGGTACAAAGTAGCCAATGTGAGCTGGCGGAAGAGCCGGTCGGTCAGAATTTATTATATTGGACTTGCGAGAGGGAACACTCACGTCGCCCTGTTGGAGCCGATCCTGTTCGTGGCGTTGGGTCTTGCGGTGATCTTGTTGAGTAAAAATGTAGCACACACCCCAGTATGCCTTTGGCGATCGTCCCTCCGCCAAGATGGCCTTTATAGAATCACCGCCCAGTACCTCCTGCAGTCTTCTTGTGATGAGCTCGTATTTTTCGTCTGGAGATGCCATTTTGTGCCCGGGTATAAGCAAGGTATGGATGGATTTATTACAACAGTTTCAAATAGATCTTTGTCTGACTCGACTCGGCCGTCGCCGAATGTTTAAATCGCATCAATTTGTCAAACAACAGTCAGAATACAGGATTACAGAAGGACGAGCGATACACTATGCTACATTTACATAAACTAATGGCCTGCACCCTTTTCAAATACAGTGATAGACTGCACTTCATCAAAGTTGTACAATGGCTTTAGATACGCGTCCTTCCGGAAGAAAACCCAGCGTTTGATCCAGTAGGGCAAGAATGTGGTAAGCTGGTAAGACATGTGCCTGGTCGTGGGTACTGCGAATACGTAGTCAAGTTCTTCAAGAGTTCGCTGTTTCGTTTCTATGGAATATCGACTTAATTGGTATGTTCGAGGTACCCAAAGGAATGAACGTACCAGGGACGAGGAAGAAAATCATGACAAACGCAACAAGATTTAGGCAGGCGTAAAACCCAAAGGCTGGTAAGATTGTTAGATGTGGACCGGGATTAATTATCTTTGGACGTACCTCCAGTGGAGGTGAGCGCGGCAAGCATACGGGGGAAGGTCAAGGAAAGGAGTGAGGCATAGAACAAGTTCGTTGAAACAGCCCACGCCATACCCATCTCACGATGTGTAAGAGGGAAGACTTCTGCCGAATAAGTGAAAGGCACTGGTCCTTCTCCGGGCGAGTAGAAGGCGGCGAACAAGAAGACGAACAAGGCAATGAGAGGCACGCGTGCGGGATTCTCCTTCCGAATAAAGAAGGAGAATCCTGCGGCCAGAAGCGTCCAAGCCATGTTGGGGAACGTGAACAACAAGAGGTTACGACGACCGAAAGTGTCGATAGTCTATTCAAGATAGTATGAGTTTTAACCCGATAAAGATAAAGATGGGGGGGATTTACCCAAACAGCAGGGAAAGCAAACACCCAGTTCACGAGACCAAAGCCCCAGGAGGCCAATAAAGAATTCTTCGTCGAGTAACCGGCTTCAGAGAAGATGGTAGAAGAATAGAAAGCGATGATGTTGATACCGCACAGTTGTTGCGCAATCATCACAACCCAGCTGGCTAGAGTAGCGCGACGGACACGCGGGATAGTGAACAGCTCGAAGAATCGCTTAAAGTAGTTTGTGCCCTTGACGGCCTCAAACTCTTCTGAGAGCTGAGCATGGGCGTAGTATAGGTCGCGAGCGGCCTGAAGATGACTATTGCGGAGACGGCAGAAGGATACGTAGGCTTGTCGGTACCGACCCTTCTTCATCAACCAACGAGGCGATTCTAAAGAAAAGCGCTTAAATAAAAAATAATAATAAAATGGGGGGGGGGGGGGGCAGTTCATGCCAGATGTACATTAGTTGGACGTACCTGGGCAGAAGAAGATACCAATAGTAAGCGGAATAGCAGGCAAAAGAGCAGATCCCAGTTGCAACCTCCACGCAATTCTGCCAACTCCGAGGAAGACCAAGTTTGCACTGAATCCGAGGAAGATACCAAACGCAGTCTAGTCATTTATTCGTTATGGAGCCAAAGCAATGATTAAGTCAAGTTACTCACCCACATCTGCCACGACATGACCAAGCCACCACGGATATTAGCAGGCACGTTCTCAGCCGCGAAAACAGGAGAAGTAGAAGCCTTAGGACCCATTCCCAAACCAAGCAAGAGACGGCAAACCTGAACTGGCATTGAGTAACAGACCGATAAAAAAAAAAAAGACGAACAAATGCCTTACCAGTAGCTGAGGCCATGTCTGCGCGAAACCTTGACCGAGAACACTGAATATACAAAATACACCACACCAGAATAGCGTTCCCCGACGGCCGAAAAAATAGTTTAGAGGATCAGTCAACCAGCATCCAAGCAGACACGAAGCGATATATGGACTAAGTTCGTGAGCACTCATAAAAATGCTAGAGGACTATAACCCTACCCAGCATTGATAAGACCGACAATCCACTGGTTGCGGGCTGCTTGTAGTGATTTGGTCGGGTCGGTCGAAATATGGAACTCGTCGGGGAAACTGAGATTAGCCCCATTTGAACCTGTTTGATCCCAGCCCCTTAAAGAAGATGCCGTGTTATTAAAAGGGTCCGCCACAGATGCCAAGAAAAACGAGAAGCTCACTGAACAGCTGCCGCAAGACTGCAGATAACGACAGTCAAATAGAGGTCCTTTGGTTGTCTCCATTTATCTAGCGCGCACATGGGATTTAGTTTCGGCGCAAGAACATACTGACGTGTTCCTCACTCACGGGTGGTTTCCCGACGGATAATCTCTTTGTCGGCCTCGTCCAGCTCGGGCATATTTTCAAAGTCTTTTGGGTTTTGTGCTAGCAGAGCACCCTTCTGCAATTCAGGAAGAATATCCTCCAAGTCCCTCTCCTGAGCAAACTTTTCTACTTGTCTCAGTAGCTTGCCTTTCGGTATGCCATACAGAGGATTCTGAATCCTATCGATGCGCAATAAGCACGGGGAATGTTTTAAACTTTTCATCCATAGAAGCCATACCTTGCCTGCACATTATTGGTAAGGTCAACGTGAGGCTTCTCTTCGTCTTTAACGGAGCCTTTCTCCTCGTACGACATGATCACCAATAAAGGTACTCAAAGGGAGGAATACAAGGGACAAGTGGAGATGGGACGTTGAGGAAGGGATTTTTCCACTCCCCTGGCTTTTTATAACGCTCACATTCCATTTTGATCAAAACTAACCTTGTCACATCAGGTATCGGTCCACCTCCATGCAGTGACGCCGGGGCTGCCTCCGCAGTGGCATAATATCCCCATCAGGTCGCCATCACGCCGGAAATGGTAAGAGTCGTGTGCCCAGATATCCAACAGAGAGCATCGCAAGGCGAATCCGTAGAAACATCAGTGGGCGGTTTAATGATCAGGCCCTGCTAGGTTCTAGGGTGAGATGCTAACTTTGGAGATCAGATCAGCACGGCATGCTTTTGTATAAACCCTGTGAGAGTCATTACATACTTTATATTCTGGTCCGTTTTTCTATTCGTTGTCACTCGTGGAGAATCAGATGAACAAACTTAGCCTCATATACATATGAAAGGCTAAGATAGGTCAATTACCCAAGTAAGGTGTTCTCGGATTAGGTAGCTGGCGCTTACAGTTTACGGCATGAAGTGGAATCGAGACACAGCTACATGAGCGACTAGCAGTAGCCCATTCCTGTTACAAAGGAGGACTAGGGTCCTAATCCACGGACTATTTTTTTTTTTTTTTTTTCCTGACAACCTGAAAATTTTGGACAGCTGTTCGAATCCCCCCGGAGATGTTGTTGCTCCAATCCGCCAGGAATATACATACGGCCCTATTTCTGCTTACGTCACGGTGAATCGGAGGAAAGGAAAATACGAAGAACATGCGGTGCCTTCTCAACAAGAAGTGGAGCGATTTCCCCTTGGAATTCGGTCGGTGGAAGTGATATGTAACTGGGGAAAAAAATGATCCGTCGCGGGCGCGGGCGTCCTGCTTTGTATCACCACTTGACCTCTCACCCCGCCTTCACTTCCCTGGATTGCACTCGCGCTTTTCGTCACATGCACGCAAGCCCATGCGGGGATCTCCCTCTCCAGCTGTCTCACACATAATCATCTTCTCCTGAATCCTGATGGTGCTACTGATTGGCAGATTGCAAGGTGTGGAGCGCAGCATCGGCGCCCTTTGCTTCTCCACTTCCAAATAGGCGCAAATAGTATGTGATACTAATTTTGGATTCACGTGGCTTTAGCAACCGTTAGCTGTTCGAGATAGCTCAGTGGCGTCGTCTTTATGTTGCTTTAGGATGCTCAGACGCCTGTCCTGATACGCGTTAGGACGTGGTGGCACTACAATCTCGGAGGCTATGTGTTTCAAATACAGTATTATCACTGCTTACATCTGAATCTGGATGCCTTGGGAACGCCTTGACGATATATATATATATGTACCTAGACGCAATAAACAAAATATGACGTGGTAATACGAGGTACCGGTAATAAGGCACAGACTCGCTTAACACAAAACACATTCGAACATTTCTATTCAACACTCCACACCAATACGCAATACGCAACACCTAACTAAAAAAAAACTTCTAAACTTTTACTTAGCTTTCTGTTTCTTTACAGCAGGAACAGACTCGGCTTCTCTTCGGTGTCCTCCTCCTTCGGCCTTTCTTTTCTTCACCGCAGGACCATTCGAACCACTTACATCCAAAGGTCTACCTAATTTCTTGTACACAGTACGCTGTAGTGCCCGTTTTATCTCCCCGTTCGGAAAACTAGAGAGTTCATAATACATTGGTGCATATTCGATCAACCTGAAACCGGTCACACGACGGCACAGAACAAAACGATAATGGGTACATACCACTCTGGTCGCACTTCCGACACGGTCCGCATGAATGGCCGCGTGGTAAGGACAAACTCGTTAAAGATCACCCACTCAGGCTGAGTGTCCAATCCACAATTCGGGTGTAGTGCCACAACCTATAAAAGAAACATCACATAAGAACTCCCTTCACACAGATACGCTTACCTGGTCATCCTTCACAGTCAAGTAATTCCCCTTCTCACCCTCCTTATGCGCCACCTGCATAAAGAACCCACACACGAGCGTCTTGCGTATATTCTGGTACAGCTTCTTCTCATCCTCAAGCGTCAAAATTTCAACTTCGAACCGCTCCATAACCCGCAGCAGCTGATTACGAACATTCTCGGCCTGAGTCAGCGATCGCTGCGAAATATAGTTCTGCCACGCCCAATTTTTATTATACAAGTCTAAAAAGCGGATCAGTACGCGTTTAGAGAGTGAGAGATGATGATGAAACGTACTTTGTTGATACTCATTATAGACATTAAGGAGTGTTAGATGGTCTCCTTCTGGCACACTTAGTTTAGCCTTTGCGGCGTCGGCCTCGCGTCTTTGATTATTTGGACGGAGCCAGATGTTTGGTACTAATATCGCATTGGTCAACTCTATTCCCGCCGGAGTTGCTAACGTAACATACCAGATAACATCGCGGTAATAGTTAAAATTTCATTACTGCATTTGAGCTCGGGGCTCGCGATAAGCATCTTGGATAACTAACATCATAAACACTATTAGTCTTCAGTCCACTGAGAGCTATGAACGAGCACGCACCTGAGGATCAAGAGGGAATTCTGCCATTATACTCCCAAGAGCGGTCAAATTACCATCGTCATCCATCGCAGCTAGGTAATTAAGCAACTCTAGCGCGCGCATAAGTGTCTCTGGTGCAGGAGCATCCACGTAATCGAAGTGCACAAGGTCCTGATTGCACAACACATGAGTTAGACACGCTTCATGTATGAACAGCTCTCAGTTTAAACCCACCTTGACACCCAGCTTCACCAACTCCAACACCGTATTGCTCAAATTACTTCTAAGAATTTCAGGATGCGTCTGTTCCTCTAACTCCTTCATAAAGTCTTTTTCAGTATACAACCTAAAGCATTTTCCGGGTCTTGTCCGACCAGCGCGTCCCGCCCTCTGTTGCGCCGAAGCTTTCGATATAGGACTGACCAACAAACTCTCTACCCTGATCCGAGGGTTGTACACCTTCTGTTTGGAGAATCCAGGATCCACGACGTACACGATCCCATCGATCGTAAGCGAGGTTTCCGCAATGTTCGTTGACACTACCACTTTGCGCCCGGGCGGTCCGTCTGGCGCGCGTGGCGGTGGTGGAGGATCAAAGATGCGTTGTTGTTGCTGCGGCGGAAGCGAAGAATAAAGGGGTATGCAAACCAATGGGCCAACGGAAGAATCATTATTATTGGCTAGGTCGTCCGCTTCAATCTTAATCTTTCTACATGATTCTTCAATTTCTTCTTCACCCGTGAGGAAGAGAAGTATATCGCCCGGCTCTTCCGCACGGTGGATCATGAGCACAGTGCGAATCGCAGCTTCGACGTAATCAGGTTCGGGCTCTTGAGTGTAGAATACTTCTACAGGATGTGTACGGCCGGGAACTTTGAATAGAGGAGCTTGTTGTTCGGAGCGAAGTCCGAAGTACTTCTGGAACTTGAGCGCATCGAGAGTTGCGGACATGATGATGATTTTCAGGTCCGAACGCTTTTTGGCGAGGGACTTGAGCAGACCCATAAGGATATCGGTAGCTAACGTCCGTTCGTGGGCCTCGTCAAGAATGATGGTTGAATAACGACCAAGGTTGGGGTCGTTCATTGCTTCACGGAGTAGCATACCGTCGGTCATGTACTTAAGGAAGGTCGTCCCCGGTTCCGTCATATCCTCAAAACGGATGGAATATCCGACTTGGCGACCGAGTTGAACTGAAAAAAATGCGTAAGCCTAGGATGAGAGACATCATCCTCGCCGAACGCACCATCCATTTCATCTGCAACGCGCTTTGCTACCGACATGGCTGCAACTCGTCTAGGTTGAGTACAAGCCACCAGCTTGCCTCTCGTATGCGGCAGATCAGAATAGGCGACAAATTGAGGTATCCTATCCACAAACATCGATAAGAACACACCCACCCACGAGGACGAACAAGAGCACATACTGTGTTGTTTTCCCAGAACCGGTTTCGCCGACCATGACTATAATCTGGTTTTCACTGAACTAACTCATCAAGATCAGTCTACAACTGTTCCTCGCGTTGAGAAAACGAGAAGAAAGCGACGAGGAGAAGGGTCGGCCCATTCCTAAAGGAAGCAGAACTCAAACCCCTCCCCAAATCGAGGCATGCACGCATTACATACCATCTTGTAGAATTCGGTCATCTGCGCGAAAACAGGCAGTTTTTTCCGTGTTTGTAGTATTTTCTTGTACTGCTGCGTATGTGGCTGTTTCGTAAATGGATTGAGATCATGTTCCTTGTCGAAAAAAAGTTGGCTGTTAGACACGTCGAGTTGGTGAAAAACGGAAAAGAACGTACCATAGCCTTGCGGACTTGTTCTGCGGTGACTTTTCGAGGCAAAAAGCCAAAGAGAGGCTCTTTTGCGCTGTGGTCTGGCGTGGCAAGTTGTTTTGGGGGCATGGTTTGGGTTGAGGATGGTGGTGGGATGGCCTCTGCGACATGCAATCAGGCAATGACTAAGCTGCATAGCCACATGCTTAAAATAACTGGCTGCTACTAACAACTCGACCTGTGAATCTCTCCGAGTTCTACGCATAAGTATGGCGAGCAAGTATTTATTACCATTTCGTCGCGGAGAAGAAGGTTATAACTAGGAAAACCCCTAAGGTGTAAGTACGCCCACTGACTGTGACAGGGGCTCTCGGGATGTTCTGATCGTGTCAATCGAGGAATTGTGAATACGACCAGGTGGAGCATATATAAACCTGCCCTCCCAGTCGCATCGCCCTAGATTTCCTTTCCTTCCTGCACCCATATTCCCCTGCTGTCATTGTTACTTGCAATTACCTGCATACCATTGAAATGCTCACACAGATCCTCAGAAATACTTCTTCTCCCGCGTTCAAGCAGGCCTTGAACAAACCATCTTCTTCCCGCCTTCCTACTCCCCGTTCTTTTTCTTCGCCTCTTTCTTCCCGTAACACTAACTCTTCTTCTAGGAGACATAGCGCTACTCTTCTCAAAGAGAACATCGCTCCAAAGAAACAGTAAGCACATCTACCTATCTACGTTTTCGGTTGCACGGCTGACACTTTGATGATAACCCAGGGGTTCGGCTAGATCTGCACCTGCTAAAGTTGCCGACGTGCACAAGTCCAAAAAAGGTGCTCATCTGGAAGACGTAGAGAACGCCAGGTCTATCCCAAAGGTGCGTCCCTATAGCCTTGGTGTCATAATAGTGATGTGCATATACCATACTTCTTAGGACAAAGTGGAAGATTCATTCACTCGTCCGGTGCTTGCGGACCTATCTTCGATGATTGTCGAAACAACGGACTCCATGCACATCGTACGTCATTTTGCCTACCATTTCCTGCACCTACACCTTCATCGCTAACTACCTGCTCGTTTATAGGACTTTGACTACTGTGTCATTGATTACGATGATGAGTCTGGTCTAGAGGCTGCTACCAGCTCAACGCCCCGCAATCAGTCCAAGAATCAGGCTTATAGGCTGGCAACTCCAGCAGGCAGCGATGCATTCGACTTGTCCGACTACATAAGGAAATTCTGTATCGAAAGCCCCTTAGCGATGCGCCACAACGACAGTGTCGAGGTGACTCGGAAGAGATCGTTGGCAAGCCTTTCTCGCGGTCCTCGAGACGAAGCTTCCATCTCCATTGCCTCCATCCCCGATTCTATCGTTTATGATCTTGACGTTGACAAGTACGAAACTGACCAAATTCAAGTTGACGACGACACGCTTGATCTATCCGACATTTTGGAAGGCATGCCTCAGGAGCGCCTCATGGACACTCCATTGTCCGACTTGATGAATGTCGAAATCGACCACTCTCTCGAGTTCCCCACTGGCGCATTGAACTGGGCTCCGCATATTTCTGTCGCCAAATTTAAACGCGGCTGGAAGCGTGCTGCTGGAGGTAACAGCAACGTTGCCTCACCGACTGTCACCTCTAGCAGTGTCAGCCGCGTTAAGGGCGTCAACAAGAACAGGTACGTCCACAAGGATGAGCGCATTATTGACACTCCTCTTCACAGTTCGCCGCTGGTACCGTTGGAGTGGAACGTGCTCGCGCCAAAAAAATATGGACTTTGTGCTATTCCGAGCGTCCCGAGCATCATCGTGACAAGTCCCAGCGACGATGACCTTGCAACGCTGGCACTGGGTGTAGACGCGGCTACTGTTGACTTTGATTTCCATGATATTGCGAATGGATCGTACAAGGATTACCTTTTAGACGCTTCACTTCACAACTGGAACATGAGGTTCAACTTTTCAGTGATGGACCCGGACGTTGTGTTTACTGCGGAGGATGAGGCTGAGGTACCGGAAGTCCTTGTTACTAGCCCTAGCGATGGGAATCTGGCAAGTGGGATCTCGGGCACGGTTGAATTTGACCGCCAAGATATTGTCGACGGGTCTTACAAGAGTCATCTGCTGGATGCATCCTTGCATAACTGGAACATGCGATTCAACTGGGCTGAGATTTTTCCTGACTACAAGGACGCCAAGATCAAAGAAGAGGCATCTGAAGTTCCTCAGTTCCTCGTTACTAGCCCCAGCGACGGTGATTTCTGTCTCGAAACCAAACCCGCTGAAATAGCATTCGATATTATGGATATCATAGATCTATCTTACAAAAATTATCCCTTGGACGCGTCGTTGCATAATTGGAATATGAGGTTCAACCTTGACCTCTCAGGCCCTTTGGACGAGGTGTATTGAAGATGTCGACATGAGTATTTTTATGGTGAGTGATAGCGGACGTTAATCCTCGTGGACTGACGCTCGATAGTTTTCGTTCCCGTTTTATTTCCTCGCTTTCACTTTTATAGACTGTTTATTCCCGATTGGACTAGGCGTGCTGGACGTGGCCTTATACCCCTGGACTTGGACTTGGACTCGGACTCGGGCATGGACCTAGACTTTTTCTTTTCTCGCATTTGGGTTTATGTACACTGCATTGCGCATTGGTCGGGGATGCTAGGCAGGGAGAGAGGTCGCAGTGCCCTAGCCAAGTACTGCGGCCAAACATTCCCTGTCCAATGACGTGACTGGGGAGGGCAGTGCAGTAGGGGGCAGAGGATGAGAAGGTGCTTGCCACGCCTGCTCGTTCTGGGAAGCCCCTGAATGAACGCTCCTGTGAACCAGCCCTGCCTATCAGCGACTCGGACTGCGAAATAAATGTTTGTATTGATTGGCTGTGGCCACTTTCCAAATAAGCGTGACAAATAAGCCCAAATAAAAACCGTTCTCAAACCATTTCTCATTTTCGCTCTCGTCGTTCCCTTTGCTGCTCTCACACATGGCTTCCCCCGCTCCTATTACCGATGGCATTGGCATCGCTAACTTGCCCAACCAGGTAGGGCGTACATAGTCTGTTGTTTAGCCACAGGTACTTAAGCGAAACTGTAGAGGCACAAAATCGTCGCAAAGCGGGGGGCGCATTTCACCATCATGGTTGTCGGTAAGTGCACCGCTGGCCCCTTGGGCGGCCCATATTTCTATTTTCTCTCGCTCTGACTCTGACTCTAACACATTAACACAGGCGAGTCTGGTCTTGGCAAGACGACTCTCATCAACACGCTGTTCTCTACCGAGCTGTCTCCACCCAAGAACTACAACAGGCGTCACCACAAACAGCTCGACAAGCTCACGGAAGTTGAGATAATCAAGGCTGAGCTAGAGGAAAAACAGTTCAAAGTCAAACTGACTGTCATCGACACACCGGGATTCGGTGATTATGTCAACAACCGAGACTCGTGGCTTCCTATTGTGGAGTTTATTGATGACCAGCATGAGGCTTATATGCGGCAGGAACAGCAGCCTCAGAGGAGTGAAAAGACGGATTTGCGTGTTCATGCGTGTCTGTACTTCATTCGCCCAACAGGACACACGTACGTGTAATTTTTTTCCCCTTTTTTACGTTTTGACGGGGTCTTGCTGACATGCTTTCGTTAGGCTTAAACCTTTAGACATCGAAATTATGAAACGCTTGGGAAACAGAGTCAACCTCATGCCCGTTGTCGCTAAGGCTGATACCCTTACCCAGCGTGACTTGCAGTTGTTCAAGAAGCGCGTACGTTGTTAACAGCTGAACTTGTCGCATAGCTGATAAATTGTTATTAATAGATTCGTGACGTTATTGTGGCACAGAACATCCGTATTTATACCCCTCCTATTGAGCCCGACGATGAAGCCGGTGCAGAACACGCGCGCATCTTAATTGATGCTATGCCATTTTCTATCATTGGTTCGACCGAGGATGTGAAGACGCTTGATGGTCGTACTGTTAAGGGACGAGAGTACATTTGGGGTGTCGCCGAAGGTGATTGGTGTAATATCTCTCGAATTTAAGTGCTCACATAAACCCTTATGTAGTTGAGAACGAGAACCATTGTGACTTCAAAAAGCTGCGGTCACTGCTCATTAGAACCCACATGTTGGATTTGATTTCAACGACAGAGGAGCTCCACTACGAAAATTATAGGCAACAACAAATGGAGACACGTAAATTTGGCGAACCTAAGGTCAAACGACTTGAAAATCCTAAGTTCAAGGAAGAGGAGGAACAACTTCGTAGGAAGTTTACGGAGCAAGTCAAGTCGGAGGAAGCTAGATTTAGACATTGGGAGCAACAGGTTAGTCTGATCTGGCCTTCCCGTTAGCTCAGAGTCTAAGTATATGCGTGTTATCTAGCTTATTGCAGAGCGTGATCGTCTTAACAAGGACCTTGAGCTTGCCCACAGCACTGTCAAGCAACTCGAAGCCGAGCTCGACGCCCTACAAGTTGGTTATGGTCGCAGCACTGGCAGACGGTGATCTGGCAGCATATGTCGGGCAACCTCTTGCATCGTTGTCTATGCACCTGCAGCGAGTACACTTCCTTTTTGATAATATCGCCGATAGCCTATATCCCATATACTCTCCAAGCCTGTGACTGCGGTACTCGTGTTCTTTTTGTCCCTTCATTCCGTTATATTTGTGTCGTAATATATATACCCTTTCACAATTCCATTCCTTGTGCCCCACCCGAACGCTCACTATATCTGTCTTTGTTATACGTCCTCATTTTTGACATAGGTTGGACTAATGGCAGGAAGGTATTCCTCTCGATATTTTGGATCTACGGTGTCGAACATTGCCGGTTATAGTTATCTACCATGCATCCAGTCTATTGTAACGTCGATTGATGAATCCACTTGCTTATGTACGGTACATGTTCTAAGTGTGTCTGGCAGTCTAAGGTAGGTTCTAGTCCACATAAACAATAGGCTGGACTGATAATGAGGTTCATAATTTGTCCCTTGCAAGAAGGGCAGGTGTTATACATTCCACAACACAAACTCATGTAAAATATTAGCCCTTCTTCTAGTCCAATATGGAGTGAAAGCTGGCTGTCAAGATAAAAGCTACAACACTTTATTCTCAAAGTCATGGCATATACATCAGAGACAAGTTATACAGTACAATGTATGTACATTATACAATCAACAAAAACAAAAAAAAAACCCAGGTAGCTTTTTGGTAACTTGTTTCTTTATTTTAGAGGATAACTTTGATTTGGACCTCTGTTGGTCTTCATATTCAACATTGGGTTAATATAGCCTATCAGTGCTGCTGGTTGAAACAGGCTATTATATTTCAGGTCAGTTGGCTGTTTCAAGAATGAAAGAATAGAACTTACCACCCCTAGATCAGTCTGTTCTTGCTCTACATGGAGAGGCATAGAGTTTCCAGGTTCAGCTAAATGTTCCATGGACCTGATAAACCCAGTGGGTAGTGCTGCAGCCTCATCTACCTCTCCTTGATCCTCATGTGCAACTTCCTCATTATCCATACTATCAAGGGTGTCTGGATTGAGGGTATTTGGGTGGTCCTCCCCAAGCTTTGCCTTATAATATGAAACTCTAACTTCTCTGCTTCATCCCATCTGCCTTGATTCCAGTATGTAGATGCCAGATTTCCCATGCTACTGAGGATATGTGGATGGTCCTCCCCAAGCTTTGCCTTCCCCATCTCCATCATGCAAATATACAGTTTCTCACAATCAGACCACTCTGCAACTCTGTCAAATACAAATGAAAATCTGACATATTCATCAATGTGCTGCATATCCTTTATCTCAAGTTGTGCTGCATGCATGTTGCTCTCTCTTATGTGTGGAATAAGTGCCCCATAATAGGCATAATTGCCACCATATTCATCAAGATCAATTGAGCATGCCAATATAGCCCTTGCTTTACTATGAATGGTACTGACATCTTCATCTAGTATCCTATCCCTTCCCCATGCTTGCACCAATGGGTGAAGTGAATAGAACTTATTACTACTCTTCACCAGAGAAAATGAGGTCAAGACTTGGATTCCTGCAAGGAATTGAACCCTATTCCATTTTCCTTCTTTCAGGAATAACAATTGCAAATCTAACAATGAAACTGATAGTGGAAATCCTAGTTCTTCCTCTTCTTTGATATTTCTCTTTATGTAATTCTCAGCAGCCTTGCTGAATATCTCYTCTGATATATTGTCATGGTGTA
>JNHY02000105.1:10131-47022 GCA_001691755.2 Amanita polypyramis BW_CC | reverse complement strand
AGTCTTCGTATCTGAAGGACTGAGACATATCTATCTTTATAGATAGACCTTCAGGGTTTCACACGTCAATACTATCGTGGTTAATAACATCACCAGACATTTCGATGGTGCGGCAGCTATTGCGAAGGAGAGATGGAAAACTGGGAAACAAAGCGTGTACCCGATCTACCAGAAGTGAGTCGAAATCTCGGTATCCGTAGTTCTCCGAACTCCGTCAAAGTCATCTTTAAAAAAAATCCGACAGCGGCGACTTTTGATGACACGCCAGAGGACTTAACCAAGAGCTAACGACGGGCTTCTCTTCCTTTCCATTTTTCGTTTCTATTTCGTTGCTACGAATTTCCTCAGGGACATACATTTATTTCCTTTGGGGACTGTCACCCTAGATGAGTTCACCCCATCTATTACATATACCCTTTGTAGTTACATGCGTTTGTATTAGAACCCCGGCTGCGGTGGAATAGCGAGTCGAGGTTAGAACAACTTTCGCACGGTGATGGAATGGGCGGATGAGTCATGGGAACCACCGCACTTGACTGAAGGATCAGAAGTTAGCAGGTGTCGTTAGAATCTATCTGGCAGGTAGGGGTCCTCCAAACTCCGACGCTTCATTTTTCTTTCGACATCAAACATTGACTTAACTGGTATGATAGCAGCACGCTTGCCATTCTCCGATAAAAAGCATGCGTCATTCTACTCGCGGGCCATTGAAATGCGCGATATGCGACGGAGAATAGAACATGAAAAGCATAAACCAATGATGCCCAGTTTTTATTACGATGCGTTGGATCCAAACGAGCCCCATCGTAATGTCCCAGTGCCCGGCATCCATGATGAATGTCAAAAGTTGTATCCTTGATAATTCAGGATAAATCTATCCTAACCAATCTAGGTGATGTCCTTGTTTTTTATTTTCTCTGGAGGAATCAATAGAGGTTAGGGACACCACGAGGTAAGAGAATGTCAGCATTCTAGAATCTGATGTGGTACCTTTGCATAACGAAAGACCGAGGGAGTCGGAAGCACCGTCTCAAACCATCCAGTATCGATTGCGGCCGCTATAGGAGATGTCATACATTGTAGCCCCGCCTGGACTACGGTGAACAAAAGAGTTGTATAAAATCCGCGATGCCGCCTTGGACATTCATCAACCGTTATTTTCCAAATGGCTGAAGTTCCACCACCTCCGCCTTACTCGTCTCCGACGCATTTCAAAGGTCTTTACGAGTGGATCAATGCGAACTTGGATGATGAGAATTGGACGGATGGGGACAAGATGAAATTCCTAAAAGCTACGGACGATGCATTGAACGACGAGAAGAATTTAGAGAAATTAAAGAAAGAAATGGACCAACTGGCAACTTCTTCGACCACCATTAAACAAGTTTTCAGCGATGTCGCCAGTCGTTTCAAGGAGGTCCATAATGAATCGACTAACGAAAATTTTAAGTCTAAGCTCGAAATACTGAGAAAGAAATGGGACTCTTACGGAATGGTAATTTGCCTCGCTCTCGTCCTACTGAAAGGTGACATTGTCGGCAGAAATTCAAGGCCATCGAGACCGATGCTAAAAAGACAGCCACCGAAGCATACGTCATTGGCCATGATTTTGCAACCGATTTTGCTGATTATCTTACCAATTCCAACGACAGTTTGGAGCGTAAGATCGAAGAAATCGAAACCTATAAGAAGGTTAGTTGTCCCACATGCTGTGTACCGTATTACGAATCAACTATAATCATCTCGACAGCATGTTGAGGAGGACGAAATCAAATCAACGAAGATTAAGAAGGATCTTGATGAACTGGTGACCAACTTGGGGACTTTCAATATAGAGTGGCAGGGTGTTGCGAAGGAGGAAAATGGAAGGCTTACGGAGGAAGCGAAAGCTCTAGGTGAAAAAATTAAAAAGTTGGATGATGAGATTGATTCGTATGTTTTCGAGTGCGTAATTGGAGCCATTGCTGATATAAATTCTTCGACTACAGCTTAACCACAAAAGTGAGTCGAGATCTGTGGATTTTTTTGTTTTAACCAATCATACAGATCAATACCCTCATTGCTACCACAGTTATCGGTGGTGTCGCGACTGGGATTTGTATTATTGCAGGATTTTTCTGTCCTCTGTTTTGGTATGGGGCCATTGTAAGTGACTCCTGCAGATACGACTCTGGTTTGCATCATGGGAAGCTGTAACGTTTCAACAGATACCTGCAGCCCTAACAACAGTCAGTGCTATAGTCCTTGCTAATAAGATAAATGAGCGTACCAGTAAGGAAAGCTATACCGATTCTTGGGATCATGCTTACATGGCGACTCGGAATAGAGAAGAGGGATGAAAGAGAGGCTGCCATGCAGGAGAAGGACAAATTAGAGAAGCAACAGAATAGGATTAACGCTCTTTTGACGGGTGTTAATTCGGTCGAAAGTAAATCACAGGAGGCTATAATAGCAATTGGCACGTTCCAGGATGTGTGGCAAGCAGTTTGGTCTTTTTTTCCCCACTACGTATCCAATATATACTGAAGTCTATTTGCATAGCTTGTTCGCGATCTGGACATAGTTTTGAATGAATTAAAACTGGCCACCGAAACGGGCTCCAAAGATGTAAGCACATCAACTACGCTCTTACCAAGTGACGATGATCATGTGTGGATTGTTAGCTCGCCCATGCACGAATCAGGACGGCTGGATCCATGTACAAGAGAATAGCCGAAGCTATGAAGTATTATGCGTCATTGGGAGCCTAGGATGGCTCAGATGTTTTGAATTGAGATAATATGCACAAAATATGATACCTGAATGTTGTCGATTACTTGCCAATGAATGACTTGGTACGCTGCTCCCCAGTCCCGTCCGGTCCAACCCCCTCGCAGGCGTACAGAAAATTGTTATTCATCCAATCGAATCACGGAAAGTCTTGTAGTCGCCACTGTACGCCAGATGGCGACAGAATATTGATCGACGAGTGATGCCGGACGGCTGGAGTTCACCGTTCATGTCCTGAAAGAATGAGGCTTTATATACATCCTATTACATTTCGTGATGACAAAAATTAGGCGAGATGAAAATGATGTCCAGGAGACTGGCTCAGAATCGTACCGGACTCAATCGGAACAGGGGTTCCACCACGGTCGTATTCTGAAAAAGTGACTCAACACAACAAGGCTATCGGAGAAAGGTTCCCAACGCGATGTACGCCGAGCCTCAAACAGAGAACGGCCCTCAACCCCTGCTTCATCTGATCATTCGAACCGTCCACCGTGATGTCGATGCTTCGGATGGGTTAGCAGTTCGCACCTCCATGAGTGGCGACAGCTGGGAGCAAAGCAGGACAAATATGTAATACTAAATCAGGAAGTCCTAAGTACTATAATTCTGGTTGTGAGGAAGTTTTTAGTCAATTAAAACACCAAGTCTATCATAAAAAAGTACTTCGTCTATAGCAAAACAAAAAGTAGCTAGACTAGGGGTTTGGGAATAGCCAACTGAACGGTCTACATCGATTGACTGGCCATTTGAACGCAATAGGTTTTGACGTTCTAGACGGTTCAGTGACAACACGGAGCCTGTCCTCCTCCAAGGAAAGCACCCAAAATGACAAGCATGAGTGACAAAAGTGCGCTCGCTACAACTCGCGAGTACCCCGTCCAATTATGCGGCGCCCACCATCTGACCTCTGTCCAGACCAACGGTCCAAATACAACGCAAGCTTTCCAGAACTAGAGAAACTGATAAGGTCGTTGTATGGCTGATATAGGAACGGTAACGTACAGTCCGTATACTTTGTACAAACAGTCCGGGGTACTCATATACCCGCGGAACCTGAAGCACAGGTTTTTCTCCAGGTGATGTGGATACTGATTTTGGATGGGTAAAAAGTACCCATATTGAATAGAACGCGACAGAGAAGAAGTGGAATGCCAGTAGGGCAGGTGATGGTATAATGCTAACGGATGAGGTCAATTATCTTATTAGGTCCCCATATCATCCAAACGTACGCCGAAAGAAGGGATACGGGCCCATTCACACATTCACCACCCCTTTCAAAGTATTTGAAACAGCCTGTCCGTAGAATGTCTAGTTGTTCATCTAAAGCAACGCGTTAGATTTATGGAACAGTAATCAATGAAACAAACAAACCATCAGCTCCGAACAAATCGTACAGCGCCATACTTAGTATATTGACAGTTGAGGATAAAGGTTTCCGGCTCCAATACCAACGGCGGAGTGAGCCGCGGACACGTTCCCAGTCCGTTAAATCGTCAAATTGTGAAAGCAGGTCACGCAGTAATACAACGTCATGCAATGCCACCGTCATTCCGCCGCCAGTGAGAGGGTGTCGCATGTTCCATGAGTCGCCTATCAAAATAACGCCCTTCTTTCCACTTGATTCACCCTGCCGAACAGGCGGTAGGAACGAGTTCGGCATTCGACGTAGGCGATCTTTTTCGAGAGCCTTTCTAACAGATTGGTGGACAGTCGGAGGTAGTTGAGGTAATACATTATTCAATATATGAGCCTGCGGTCAAGTTAGCACGAAAAAATGCAAATCTATGCATATATAATTACCTTAAGGTCTTTTGGTAGGGGTATTTTAACATCAACAAGCATTCTAGTGTCTTTCTGGCCGATCTGGTATAGCAAAACCGGTCCAGAGCCATGTACAAGCGCAACAGTCCCGTGTTTCGGTATTGGCAAAGTAGTATCTTCCAAGACGACTCCAATAAAATGGCTTCCAGTTTGTGATTTCAACTTGTCACCTAAAACTGCAGTTCTGAAGTTCGAGAAACAGCCATCCGCAACGATAACCAAGTCGGCAAAGAACGACTCTTTTTCGTCTTCCAAACTAGCGTCAATTATTGGAAGTTCTGTCGGCGGTGTCTTGGAATGAGTCGCTGGTTTTTTCCTCGTCGCACGCACACCCAATACGCGTCTCGTGCAGGTGTTCTCTATTAGCTCCGTCACCGTTGCCTCTATAACATCTACACCCTTCGCCCTCGCCGCCTCGCGCAAGTTCATCACGAATCGTCCGTGGTGGAAACTCCTTCCTTCGTAACCATCCGGGTAGGGTATATGCACCGACTTCCCGTTATCATACACGCAATAGCCTTTGCAGGGAATAGCGTCCATGTTTTCCAGGCAAGACTCCAGACCGAGGGTGCGTAGCGCCATAACTCCCCCCGGTTGAAGCAGTTCACCTACAATCCTATCTGGCTCTGCCAGTGATCGTTCGAGTAACGCTATCCGTAGCGGTGTGCCATTCGGCCTAGGAATCGTCGAAAGCGCGTGAGCAAGCGCAGAACCAGCAATGCCAGCACCAATAATTAGCACGTCGTAATGCGTCTGGCTCATGGATGTCCGTCACGACGTGAGGGTTTAAAGCGAAAGGGTATATTGCGGCTCTGATTCTCGAAATGGTCCCACATTCCTTTTTGGGCTTTCGGAGGTTGCCGATCATTCAAGTTACCGACTCCCCAATCCATTCCGCAAGGACAGTCGCTATGCGTGAATTGTGTTCCTCTAGAGCTCAGAAGCAATGAAAATCACGTCTCTGAGCGACTAGATGTCGGTCAGTCTCTGATTACGAGTGACCGTCTTACTAATACCATTTCCCTATACGTCTCCCGCCAATGCCCGTGCAGCACGGTACAGCATATCACCTCATTGCCAGACTAGTGCTCTGATTTGATCCCGGAAGAGGCGACTTATACATTTAACGTCCGTAATAATATATTGGTCAGACAATTCAAACGTCCGTACTTCGAGGAAACAGAACACGTTGATTGAAGCACATGTCCAGCTATTGAATACCTTTTGTTACACAGAGAGCGCTATTATCGTCCTTCCAAACACCAATATCATTCAGGTCTGCTATTTGGGGGCCAAAAGTCCCTGTCGTACAATTTAATGCGATTAGGATGCGTATAATACTCCCTTCGCATCGGATTGTTAGCCATCCTGGGATCCCAAGCGGGAGCAGGAGGCGGAGATGGGTAGTCTTCCCGTATTGCTTCCTCCCGGGTCGTCAGTTCCCAAATGGGTCTCTCACTTGCCAGGTTACCAGAAGACCCCGGCGCGGGCAGAAATGGCTTGAGCACAACCTGACGACTTCGTGAAACGACATCTGCTTTGTCACGAATAGCAACGACCTACCTTCAGGTCCTCTGAAACACCCAGGTACCAATCAATAGGTGGCCTCGGCGGCCCCTTAAGCTTGGGCTTCTCTTCTTCAGGCGCGTCTACTTCCATAGGAGCATCTCCATTTGGATCTGCTTCCCTAGGGCGTTCCTCGCAGCATTCGTCCGGCACACAAAGGTCTTGATGGACTTGGATACTGAGGAGTCGTTCTTCAGTATGGGCGTCCCATGCTTTGCACAGCTGTGGCACTTACTAGCAAGGTCTTTGCATGCGACGAACCCTGAGAACATCAAACCGCATCTTAGGGCCTAGAAGGGCCTCTCCTTTCCTCTCCGGAAAAGGGAAGCGGTAGCAAATATATGTCTGAGTTCCTTCGCGCTTAAACGAACAGGCGTGGCGGTTGACATTGTCGTCCGGCGCTCTCCACCTATTTATGTACCACTAACACCCGAACATCAGTATACCCCATAACGTCCCATCATGGTGTACGAACTCACCAATTTTGATGCTTCTCGACCCGTGGCGACGACCAGCTCTCCTCGCTTGACGCAAAGATAGAGAGGCTCCGTCTGCGGACTAGAAAAGGGCCCAGTGTAGCGCACGTAGTTCCAGCCTTCAAAGGCAATCGCAGGAGCGTAAGCTTCATGTAGATAAGCCATCGTCTACCGCTGTCTCCGTGTAAAAGTGGTGTCGACACGGTGGAAGGCTGATCGCTATAAATACTTGCCTCTGGGTTTCTGGCCCTTAATTCACCTGCTCACAATTGACGTTTTGGGCCACCACACGTTGATCAGGTGGCCAAACGTACACTAAGCCACCTAATGGGAGACCGGGAAAATATATACCCAAAGTGTCGAGAACGAGATTTGTGACATGGAGAAATAATTATGAATTCACATGAAGGATGCAAATGCTACCCCAATCTTTTGACTCAATTAATGATTATCGTTCTCCCAGTCTTTCATCCGCCAGAACACTCCAGCTGAGTCAGAATGTCCTAGAGACTAACCATAGATATGGAACTGTACGTACACATGCACTGGTAACGATTGCAATTTACTTAATATTGATGCCTATTCCAGTTACTACAACAACCCCTGCTTTCTAGTATTGGTACCTGGGTCCGTGGAGTTCATCTGGGCGTTCCTTGCAACCAAAATTTATACGTGAAAATAGCTGCCGTTCGAAAACTAATGATCATAATTGTTTGAACGCCGTAAGGAGCTCATAATGTCATAAATAACCTTTGCCAACAGGGGAAAAGGAAAAGACTACAAGCGATATCTTAGGGGCATTTCCGTAGCCGTTGACAACCTCAGCTAGGTCGTTTAATCTCCTGACAGTCTGTCGTTAATAGTATGTGACTTTGTGAAAGTGGCCAGTCTCTGAGGCAATACGCAACTGACAACATCAACCATGCGTCGTGGGCGGACATCAGCCCTGACAAACTTCCCTGGTGTCACCATGCTTGATAACGAACCATGGTCAACAGCTATCGGCATTTCTCGCAGTGTCCGTGGAGTACACTGTCCATAATTTCTAGCCAAGAAAATATGGACAAGTTTGGGTATTGAACCGGTCTCAAAATAGATCAAACTCTTGCGCCCATACTGACGCAAGATACACTTCGCTTCCGCTATCAGAATGGACGTTTGCTTCCCGGATACTGAAACTAGATGTTACACCCCATCAAAATTTCTTTTCATTTGAAACCCATTTATACTTTAGGATGAACGTAAAACTTTCTGCATTCCTGAATTTTGGTCGTCATACATCAGAGAACCTAATCACCTGAACTGCTCAACCTTACACTGGGAGATAACCATCGTACTAGACAAAAAGAGAATGATAAGGTAATGATTAGCGGTTGACATCTCGCCTCCGTACTAGTCGGGGCCGGGTATTGTCAGCCCGGCTGACTATCCGTGCAGGCCAAGGATGGAAATACAGGCCACTGTCCTCGGGCAAGGTCAGCTCGAACCTGCTCCTCCAACGCTCTGCTTCTATCCCAATTAACTCCTATTTGGGAGCTTTCCACGATCCTGAAAGTTGATCGGTCAAAATGAGGGTCCGGGATGACGTTTCGGACCTTCGCCCTCTCCAACGCCTCCAGATACTGCGTCTTAATCTCATTCCTGGCACACTGTTTCAATAGACGAGCCCTCTTTTCATGGTACGTCGACACAACTCTAGCTGGGTTCGCCTGAGCCAGTCTCTCGGCTAGTTCTAGGCTCCTGATGGTCCTCTCAATCTTCTGTTTCTGTCGTAATATTGCTGCAGAAGGCTGCTTAGTTTGGACACCGACTACACCCAAATCAACACGTGTATGCTTATCAGGTGAGGCAGGCGATGCCATTACTCGATTTGGACTGCTTCTCTGGGACAGACGGCCCGGACGATACCTGTCAAGTGATGCGTAATGGCCAGGGTATGGCCTGTCAGATGGCTCTGAAACAAACACATTTTCGTCATGAGTAGTGCATGGTTCTATGATATCGGGTCGTCTTTTAAGGGTAATTGAGTGGTGGATATTAGCCGTCATGAGTTGGTGTTCGGTGGATTTCGATAAAGGGCCGTCAGGTGTTTTATATTTCGACAGTGACGTGGTCTTCTCGTGTTGGCCCAGCACTAAGCGTTTTGAGGTGACCCTGTTCGCGGACCTTGAACTGTTCGTTGGAAGGTGAATTGAGGAAACTAGAACGTGACCTTCGGGTGTCGAACGTTTCCTAAACCGAGGGGTAGACGGTTGATCTTTTACATCACGAGCATGTTTGCTACTGGCGTGGAGCATTCGTCCCTGCATAAGGTGGCTGTTCGCCGTTTGCCGAACAGGGGACGAGGGAGTTAAGCGGATCAAAGAATCTCCATAAACGGGTGTAGGCTGTTCAACTGCTGGATTTTGGGACGCAATAGGGTGCTCATCAGTTGCATCGTGGTCATTCTGTGACTTGGGAGATAGAAAAGCCCATTTCAGTTGTTCCCCTTCGGTACTCGTCGGGCTGCCGAATAGGACGTGGGCCGTTCTCCAATGGTTCTCTTCGGCACCACCACCATCCGACTCATCCTCGCTATCCCTGTCAAACTCCCCATGGTTATTTTCTTCAATCAAGGATATCTGAACCTTTGAAGTAGACAACACGGGTAGAGGAGAGTCTGGTCGACACCTCAACAATTTGTCGAGAAAAGATTTTCTCTCTGGATCTAGATATCCTACCATAATTTCCAACTTTCTTCGCAGTTTTCCCTTGTCGGCCCAGCTCAGTGCCAATTCTAAGGAGCCGACTATATTCTTTACCGCGGCATCACCTTCCTCATCAACCTGAACTTGTAGTAGATCGAGATCGCCACCATCTATAGGTGTCGGAGGAATAGCGCTGGCTGCCGCTCCCGCGAGAGGAGTAAGGCAAACTTCAAACATACGGTCAATGCACATCCAGTCGAACCCACGCAACCGCGGATCAAGAGTATTTGGGATCACTCTATGAGGCTTAAATAATCTAACAAAAGCCTGCAACTCGGGCAACGTCGAGTGCCTTGAGAGCGGTACTAGCTTTAAATCACAATAAGTCGAATGTTGGATAGGTTAGGGATCACCTACCAAAGTGTTGACGGGTTCACCAGTACGTAGACACTGCTTGGTGTCGGTTAGATAAAGTTCCCAACTCTCCGCACCCATAGTAACCGGATTGATGTATACCACACGTTTTCCTGTACGGCTTGTAACGTTCGTATCTGACGATTCTGGGTCGTTGGCGACGGCTACATCTTCGCATCGATGAAATCGTTCACAAGCATGGAAGCGTGTAACTGATGCGTCCATTGTTACGAGTGAGCGTAGATATGGATCTGATACGCGCTGGTAAACGGAGTATTTGTATCGGTCAACATGAATCTAAACTAAAATTAACTAAACACCACGTCAACGAGATGGTGGGGACAAACCTGGCATTGAAATACTCGCGAGATGGACTTCAGTACATCTTCGTATCCCCATGTCCATGAGTTTATGAAGAAATAGGTATCGGGAGGGAAGAGCTTGATTAATTCGGTAAGCCCAGAGGTTGCTTGTTCCTAGCTCGTTTAAAACACGCATTTAGTTGGATATCCTGCTAAACATTCTAGTTCACCTTTGTGGGTATAAAAAGCGTCGAGAATGCACAGGCAGTATCAAGATAAATAGCGCTAAGGGTTCGGTTAAAGAAAGATTTATTATTGGATGACGGTGGTGCAAGGTACGGTTGCAAAATTGGGTTGCGAGAGATGCTATCTAGGAACCATTGCTCTGCGCGGAAATCGCCTGTATGCAGGATTGCACCTTTACGGCCTTCGATGAGATACCTAGTCGTAGTCAGAGTGGGGTAAGCATCCCCAAGGCATTTTGTTTTCTCACATTACAGCCCCCGGACAGTGATTGGCGTCTATTAGAGTCAAGGTAACTTCCTCGCCGTGTTGTAATTCGATGGTGGTTGGTGTGTTCAGAGGCAGGGGTTTCTGAAAAGGACACTGAGCGGCATATAGACAGTAAAAATAATCTAGTTCGAACCAAAAGATCCCTGGAACTAGTATCACGTCGTGATCCACCAGGTTGAGTAATTGGATCAATTCTCAAGTGCGAGTACGTGCGCATCTTTTCAGCCTTAAGCTGCACCTGATATAACTCTCTTTCCATAAAAACCTCATGTCTCAACAACATCTCCTTCGCGTCTCGCGAACAGCACACGACAGATCCGAACGATTTGGATGCAAGGCCATTTACGTGATCTGTATGCGTGTGGGTGAGTAAATGCAGAGCTGGCTGGAGTTCCTGAGGTAGTAGCTGCGTGAATTCATCTACACGGATCCTGTAGGGTAGAATAAAGGAGTTGAATGGAGTGCCAGGAGGCATCTAAGGGGCGGGAACCTCCGGGACGCGGACTGAATCAGTCTGTGAGAGGTGCATGCGCTGTCGAAGTCGGATTCCAGCAGAGCGCATTATGTAAGTCCCAGCTGGCCACGTGGGAGAACGAATGATCGGCCCGTTACCAGAACAAATTTCCAAACATACAACATCTCACCAACAACAAAACGGTATTGAAAAATCTTTGGGGAAGAACAAAACGGCAGTCACCTTCGGTGATGTGCCGGAAGGAGTTGGATAAGGGTCTTTCTTTTTTTTTTACCTTTTCATTATTATAGTCCATTTCTTATCTTGATTTGCTAAAACCTGATCTCAGATGACGCTCTTGTCGGATTACAGTTACTATCTGACCAATAATTTGATTTACATACTTACTTACATGTCATTTGTATTCTTTACCTCGCAATTGTATTGCGTTTTGATTAAATAAAAATAAAAATAAAAACAATATTGTGCACTATTTTTTTCATTTCTATGGTATACATTTATTTACTGCTAAGATATCTCTTATCAGGCCTTACAGCCCCGCAGGATAGCCATAAGACTCCAGGATCTAGAACCTTTCTTGCTTTGGTTTGGTCGGCCACAATGCCTTCCACTACGTGACAGGCGAGGCAGAGAAACGCAGTCAATTATATCCTTTTCATCACATTGTACCAGACTTAAATGCCCCATCAACCTACCTGGAGTAAACGGACAAAAGGAGTTTGTTTACCCCCCCGGAGAAACCAACGTTGACTAAGTCGCCACCCATCCACCCACAGCCCGGTGGCAAGCCTGCCACACCAACTACAAGGCCCCACATCCTTATGCTCGAGGCCACCTTGCCTATCACTGCCACCCTAAAGGAAAAGCTACAATACATACTCTATTGCTGTTGGACATATTACACAAAACGATGGTGGTATGTAGACTGTATCGATACAAATGTGTTCGTAGGTGTACTACAATTTACCATAGAATAGTGATGGCCGCTAATGCCACACTACAAATAGATTCTATGAAGTTGGATTTGCGCTCCATAGAAAGCCCGCCGCTCTCGAGCAAATGGCTATTTTTGATGTCGCCCGGCACTACCGTAGACGAACGGTCTATTCGGGAAGGTGGTAGCTCATTATTCTGTCTAGTGTCTTGGGTCCCCAACTGACTGGTGCCAATTTGCACCTGTTTACCTACGGATGGGATCCCGTTGACGACGACAAAGAGTAGCGCAGGACCTGGTGCCAATACGGCTGGATTTGGAGGCAGCTGAGAAACGTGTAAAGTGGCCGTGTCGTTGCTGAATCCAGTATACGCCAGTTGCAGCTCAACGTATCTTTGGCCCATATTCTATCACACAAGGTTCAACCAAGACAAAACATGGTATCAATAAGCACACCATAGAATGTGTCGAAAATCCAGTTCTTATTAGTGCAACAGTGGTATTCATGATGTTCTTCACATTTCCAAATAAGTCTTCTTTGGATAACGTTATATCGAACCATGGACCTCCATACGACAAACGATTAGGAATCCCTTTTGGCCGGGGCCGTCTTTGATTATAGTAATCCGGATAAAACCGTTCTGTTCGATATTCGGTAGCGTATTTCACGTCTGGACTAACGTTAAAATCAAAATTTGGGTTCGAGCCTGATACGAGTACAGATCCTAGTTACGTATTAGTTCCACTTATAGCGTGATGACTTTAGCTTTCACCATCAGGTAGTAGGGTCGCAGAAGAGTGATACATCCTCGGCACTGTGCTAGGCCTTATTCCCTCTCTGGACCATCGTAATCCGGAGGGGACATTTGGATTATAAATCAGTGGCATCAGTATTGGGTCGTCGGCATACGATTGGCCAATCGCCCACGATGTGTTTCCATAGCCAGCCGTTCCTGATGGTGAATATAAGCGCATTCTCACGGCCGCAAACTAAAATCACCTTTTCTGGCACCATTCAGGCACAAGATCTTACCGTTTGGGAGGAATATCAGATTGGCCATGACTCGTCCCTCAGGCAACGGATCTTCTTCATTGTACCTACTCGACACGTCTGGTGTTATACTGACACATGAAGAGGATGCCTTATATTGTAAAGAAATGAATCCCGGGGATGTCCATCTATGTTTGATGCATGCGGACAGTAACGTAACAGTTGTGGCGCATCAACTCACCTGCCCGTTTGTATATTAGTCCCACCACAAAATAGCACAGTAGCCGTGTAATTATTGGACGGTGTTAGTGGCATCATTATTGTCCCTGCGCTTGTAGGATACACCCTTGTAGCATGTGGCATATTGTCCAGTGGGATCTCCTGGTGCGATTTCCAGTCTAAAAGAATTGTCTCCCAACCAGATTGTATCAATAGTCTCGCCGATGGCAATAGCCACGTAAGTGGATAAAGATTGAGCGGTAATGTACGCTTAATCATTGGAGACAAAATAGGCAATTCCCTTGGCGGAAAAAATTCATAAGTAGGATTGGCACTATTGGCATCATTTATATAGACGCCGTCCTTCGATCCTCCAAGCTATTTATCATTTTTGAGTCAGTATATGCAGCAGGAACGTGAAATCCCACAATAATCAGCGTTCCATCCTCTAGGGTTTCCCTGTATAAATGAGCGAGTGATCCATAGATATGAGGACAAATGTGACTTACACAGAAGGGTACCAGCGCTCTTGTGTAGTTTGAAATTGGGACATCACCCAATCACAATCGTGATGATCGCATGGATCGAGAAGTCTGGCAGTCTCTTTAGACGCTCGTAACGGAAAAAGTTTACGACAAACCGAATACTAAGGAGAAGGTATATTTACACATATATGCTTGAACAAACACGACACTCACGATTTCCTTCCATCAGGGTCGCCGTAAGGGCCAAAGGAACTCTGGACGCTTTGAAGGTCGACACCCTGGCCGCCGTACATTACTGGAGAATTCCCTCCCACGGTAACCCATGTACCATTTCCGAGGACATTCCCACCCTACGTAGCCACGAAATTAGCATCATATATGCGTCATAGGTGGAAACTTCACGCACAGCACAAAAAGTGTTAGTGATCGCATTCATCACCCTCTGGCTATTATCAGCCAACGTGAACTCTAGTGTGAGAGTCAGCCAAAATGCCCAGCATAAAGGTCAAAACTAACCAGACGCCCATGCAGGATGACCATTGATGCGAGCAGCGTTATTTTCGGTCTTATCCAGGATATATACATTTTTTTCACCCCCCAGGAACATCTAACTCGTTGGAGTGAGGTAGAGAACGCTTTCTTCAATCAGTGTTACCTGTTGGGCACTGACTAGACTATTTGCCACAATCTTAAACGATAGCAAATAGTCCGTCGCATTGGGTTGCGTGGCGGGCAAAAGTATATCGTATCCATAAGTGAACCCAGTGAAGCTGATAAGAGCGGTAAGGCATAATGCTAAGTGGTATAGTCCTGCGTATCGGATATCTTGGCCGTTGAAGTCATGGGCCGCCATGCGTGTTGGATGTGAGCTCGCGACGCGTTATTTGTCCATGTGTTCTGTACCCGTGGCAAGATGTCGTGCATATAGCTGGCCGTTGGCCAACAGGGTAAATCTGTGTACGACAATACTTGGATTATTAAAGACAGCTGAACGCTCTGGGCACTAGAGTCCCTCTCAGAACTTTGATCAGATATATCAAAAGGTATACATTTGGTGTGTAGTGAAATCATCAGCCTGTATCATACTCGCTAGCTTCGTACCTTGATCAAGCAAAAATCTCCTTGATAATATCAACGATCTGATGCACCTCTTCAATTGTGTTATAGTGAACTAAAGAAATCCTGACGACGCCATCCTCTGGGTCAATATCCGGATAAAGCCCGCACACTAGTGTATACGCATAGAAGTGGCCATATTTTATGCCGACCTGTGTAGAAGAGCGAGATTATACATCAGCATCGGGTAAGATTATACGACTTACTCCACCCTTGCGGTCGAAAGCAGCTACGATATCCTTGCTCTTGATCGGTCTGTTTCCGACAACGACAAAGCTGACAGTGGGTACCCGCATCATATTGACGGTTTCATCACCCACGACATGGATACCTCTGGCCTTTTGGTCAGGGTGAGAAAGGTACCCCAACAGAACTTTGAGTAGCTCCTGCTCGTATAATGCAATGGCTTCAAATGATGCCTTAAGCGTATTTTCAGGGGTGAGAGCTAATAAATATGGCACAACGCCGGTAGTCCCGTACACCAGCTCATATCCAGGACCACCCGGTTGGAGTTTATGTGCCTTGGCGTCCACCTTCAAGAAATGGTGCACAATGGACGATACAGATGTTTGGAGCACTTCGGAACGGACGTAGAGGGCTGACGTATGCGGCCCGTATACCTGATGGTACGTTATGAGTTAGTAAAAGCCCGTCAGTCATGAAAATCGGTAATCACCTTGTAAAAAGAAAAGACGGAGAAATCAACATCCCAATCTTGCACATCGATTTGCCGATGCGGAGCGTACGCGACACTGTCAACGGAGATTTCCAGTTTCTTTGCGCCTTTCGCCTTGGCATCTGCACGCGCGGCACTTATGACCTCCTTGACGGGTACAATAGACCCAAGAATATTGGAACATGCGGTGAAGGCGATGATGCGAGTTTTCGAGGATATAAGAGGTAAGAGGTCCTTGACTTTCAAAGCAACCGAGAATGGGTTCGTCGAATCAGTCGGTACTGGTTTCCAATATTTCAGGACAGCACCACGACGCGCAGCTAGCTTCTTCCAGCAACCAGCGTTTGCTATTAACGGAATAGAGCGCCTCTTATCAATTCAATAGAAAAAACGACTCACCTTCATGCTCTCTGGTAATGATGAATTCATCTCCGGGCTGTATATTACTTTCCAGGCTCCTAGCCAGGTTTTCCAAATTCATCGTAGAACTAGCGCCAAAAATGATCTCGCTCGGCGACCGTGCATTGATCAATCGCGCAATGTTCGCCGGAGCTTCCGAGAAAACTCGATCGGTGCTCTTCGCCGAAATCGAATAGTCTCCGCCAAATTGGACATTCGTGTTGAAAAGGTAGTCGGATATACGGTCAACGACTTCCTTAGCGCACTGAGAGCCTCCAGCGTTATCGGCATATATATAACCAGAGTTCAAGGCGGGGAAATGGGAACGAGCTTTCTTAACGTCGAGAGGTGAAGACATCAGTGGTGCGGGTTGGCTGTGACTTGGGTAAGGCAACGCTCAATGACTATGAGACCGCGAATATACCAGATTTATAGCACGCTGGTAAGCCTATTTGAGACCGTAATATGTAATTTTCGCCGCATATCACGGTTTGGAAGTTTTATGGCATTGGCAACTCCTGACCCAATTCATTTTTTAATCAATCATCACCTTGGGCTCGTCCCGTTGGGGGGGTTGACAGATGATGGGGGTGGTTGCATGACTTGAAACAGTATCATTCAGTGCAGCATACATTCGGACCCAACGTACCTATACCTCGACTATAGTGCTACTGGCACTATTAGACGTTATTGTGTACAATGTTATTGGGAAGAATCTCACAGAATGGCTAAAAATCTTGGTGTGTGCGTGGAGTAGATGCATGCCTTGTCTCCCTCGGATTTCCATCCCTGATTACAGTACGCAGATTAGGCGGGTCCACCGTGTCTTCCCTTGACCCTCCCAATTAGTAATTACCTAGGTACTTGGGCAGTGGGTTGTCCGAGTCGGAGTAGCTCATCCGTCTGATGACTTCGCCGATTCTCCTTCGGGATGTAGTCAATGGCATTTCCCGCAAAGGATGCGCGCAATTCTTAGTACTTCGGAAGTAGACATCTGAGTGCGGCTTCCCACCCTGCATAGATTGTTTCATCCCAGCGCACGTTTCATTAACTCACTTCCCCATACCGGTTCGCTGATGCACAGGATTATGGAGGTCCAATGTTCGTGTGCCATGTTCCCCAATCACAGAAAGTACCGTAAGCGTCCGGAGCAGATGTCACTATTGCTTGTCCAAGGGGACTACTTTGTAATAGAAACCGCCATGATTACTACCAGCATCATAGGCCCGTCCGATTGTTTCTGGGCGTTCGTTTCATCAGTTTTTGCGCTCCGGACCAAATTGATACATCACTGTGCCACCCTCATCACTGTTAATATGCCCCCGTTTGTTTTCTTTTTATGTGACTCGTCGGAGACCCATCATTTTGACGATTTGACGCTTTTGTTGTCCATGGTACAAATGGTGATCCGGAATCTAACATCGCTAGAATTTCCCGCAAGCCGCGTCTCCAGTCACCATCATCTGTCAGTTACCTCAGACAAGCGAGACAGTCCGGCTAGGAACCCAGCGCACGATGAGTTGAAGGAGGAGGTAATTCGGGTCACCGACAGCTAAGCCATAGGCGGGCGAATGGCGTACCTGGGTTGGTCCCACATTTTCTATGTTCTGTAATTCCAGAAGTTTGCCTGATCGCTGGCACCGCTGGGTGGAGTGGCGGATCTCGAGAAGGAGGAACGACTATGGATAATGCATAGCGCTTATTTTGCATCCATCTGACGATTCTGGGAAGGGGACATGTGGCCTCCGGGGATGTGCACCCTGAATCCAAGAATGATACATGATAACGATTTTCAAATCCTATTCGATATGTCGTGACTTTGCGTTCTGGTGCGATCTAAGGTGCTACTGTGCCTCGCGGAAGTCATCCGATACTTTTATATCGTTGCTAGGAACCACATTAATATATACAAGTTCTGGATCATGCTTACAAACTTCTTGTCTAGAATCCACGGTGCTGAGTAGTCGTAAGCCTCATTCTGTCGTGCGGCGAGCACTGAAGGGAACGAAGTTAGATATCATATAGCGACACCTCCCCAGGTTCTAAGATCTCACCTCTACTCCAGGTTCTATTCCAATTAATGGGTCCTGCCATCAGCCCATCGTCCAAAATATTATTGGACTTTGTACCTGTTCAAGACACCACGCGTGACTTTCTCGATATAATACCCTGACCAATCCACCAGCGACGGGTACACCCCAGCCCCCGGTCCAACTCGCTCCGTTTTGCGGCTATAGCTCCACTTCCGATAATTCACCAATTCATCGTATGAAAACTAATTCATGAGCGTCGTCTCGTCTACTGCTTTTCATATCGTCTCGCAGACAGAAATTATATGCTGGAAGAGGTACGTCCGCTTAGTACAGGAGGAGGCTAGAAAGCGCTTGCGAAGGTCCAGAGACATTCGGTTATAATCCGAGTGATCAAGTCCGAACCGAGTATGCGGCCGGTAGGGACCATTCGTCCCGACATTGTCTTGTACAGTATGTGGCCCTAACTAATATATATGGCCTCGCTTCTGAGGGCTGTAAACCACGGTAACTGACCCGGTTTTGAATTCCGGGTCATATTCATATTTCCAACAGCATAGGAATGATTAGGCCACTTCGGTCGACTCATGAATTGAGTGTATGCGCTCAATGAGATGTTCGCGAGGCATAACAACAATAATAACAAACGTTATACACCGACATTCTGAAAAACATTAATAAAACTTTATCAACCGCGCCAACTTTTCACTCTCTCCAATTTCTAAATCAAGTTGACATGCCAACAGACGATTCACTGACAGATACTTGGTCACAAACTCCTCTCCAAATGTTCTCCTCACTAGTTCGTCTTGTTCAAAATACCGTCTCGCCTCTCCCCAGCTCAGTGGCATCCTTTGTGTAATACCCAACGCTCGCCGCTCTGTTTCACTCATCTGGGCAGCAGCCTTAGGCCCTGGACAGTCTTTCATATCCAAGGTCCGTTTTGATTTAATGCCCGCATGTCCGGCGGCAAGTATGGATGCGAGAACGAGGTGGGGGTTGGCGGTGGCATCGACGAAGCGCATTTCAAATCGACGACCGGTAGGGGAGGTGGAATTTGTCAAGCGAATGGGTGATTCTCTGTTTTCAGTGCCCCAATGGACGTAGGTGCCGCCAGACCATGTACCATCTACCACACGTTTGTAGGAAGCAGGAATAGGAAGGGTTAGAGCTGCTAATGCCCGGATGTGATCTAGTACGCCTGCGAGGAAGGAAGATTCGTAGGGAGAAAGTCCTTGAGAGGGTTTAGTTTCGGTGGAACTGTGGATGGAAATGTGGGCGTGTGCTGCGCTGCCTGCGCTGGTCATGTAGACTCGGGGAGCAAATGTGGCTCGTAAACCGTGCTTGACGGCAATATTTCGGATGATCTCGCGTGTGTGAACAAGAGCATCAGCCGCCTCGAGAGGCAGGAGGGGCCCGGTGATGATTTCGTACTGGCCCGGAGCGGCTTCAGCGTGGTACATTTGTAACTCTATTCCAGAGTTTTGAATGGCATCCGCGATCTCTTCTAGAGCGAGCGTTTCTGCGTGACCTGAAGGAAACCCTTCGGATGTGGTCCAGGCGTGATAGTTGACAGCTTCTACTGGTTCTGTTGACGTGAGGAGTATAAATTCTGTTTCGAATCCAACTAGAAAATCTACATTTGATTCCGTTTTAGCTTCCCTAGTGCAACTAATAGTCAGGACGCGGACGAGACTAATGCTGATGATCTTACTTTACCACACGATTCAATATAGTCCTGGGGCATAAATCCACCTTCACGTCTAAATTCCCATTTTCCTGCTCGACTGGCGCCTTTTCCTGAAACCACCCCAAGACACTTGCATGGCCAGGGGCGTAGGGGCAGGAACGTAAGGTCGTTATGTCGAGGACGTACAAGTATTCTCCCATTGGCTCGAAATCGGGGGGCATAACAAGATCGACGAGGCCAAAGCAGGCTTTTGCTATGCATACCCCTGGCCTATTACTCTGGAGGAGTTTTTGGAAGTAAGACATTGGTACGATGCGAAATCGGGTGGTGTTGGTGAGATCAACCCATTGGATGCGGATGTATCCTTTCAGTGAGAGCGTGAGTGAGGTTCGATCTGAGTACAAGTCCTGAGCGGCCTACTGATACCGTTCCACCGGAGGTTATTGGGGGCTATTGTGTTCGCGGTCGCATTGAGGGGAGTGTATTCGACAAAGTAGTTGTAGCTCATGAGGGACCTTCATTCATTATTCCCAGGCCCCGGTGATTATCGGGAAATAAACCGACGAAGACGACGGCTTCCGTCCTGGATGAGAGCCGAAGTAGGCGACGAAGAGTTGGAAGGAGGGGCAGCTTGGGCCTATGTTCACAAACGGCTGACGGCCGATTTCCGTATATCCATCGACGCTGTCTGTCGCTCGTCGATGAACCTTCGGACGCCGCTCGGCTGCTCTAAAACTCTTCAAAGAGATGATAAGCAACGACTCCTTATTGTTAAACAACTTGCCAGTGCCAACTTGGTACCGACGAGGGAACATTCCTGGCCTGGTTTGAAATAAGAGCCATCACCTCATGGCCGAACACGATGACCACCACATTTTGACGTTAAGTGGACCTCTAACAGATCATAGATATCAATGGAACCTTGCGCACCCAGAATCTAATGGGTAGCCTTTCCTCTCATCGGGCTCCGACAAGGAAATCCGAGCATACTGAGCAGGTGTGCTGTCTGATTGCTGTTCCTGGAGAGACGATGATCCACAAAATTTCTCTACCAACGTTTCTAATTATCTAGAACATGAAGCACTCACTCGAAAACACCCAAAACTGGCTCACAACCAACAATGTGGTGGACGGCGGACTGCCAGGAACTCTACTTTACGCTTCCCACAGATAAAAACAGACACTCCTATTATAGTGCTATACCTCAGGCTAAGAAAACAAACTTTGCGAGAAAAATCGACGAAGTGTACAAAAAGAGTAAACCATGGGAAGGTGTGGCACGGACCTGGTTACTCAACCAGTCGACCCACGAGGCCACACATCTACCGACTTACCAAAGCCGTGGCAGCACCTCTGCAACTACACTGTCGGTCAACAGACTAATCGGCCTGTCAATAGGGAACTAATTTATGACATCCCTACAATCTCACGCTCGAATCCACCTTCAATACCTCAGCACCGGGTTTCTCGAACACGTCTTGACATGTCCCTAAACTTCTTGCTAAGGAATCGGACTTCACAAATTCAATTACTAATCTCTTTAATAGGGTTGTCGATACTGGCATTGGGCTAGTAGAGTTCAAGATAGCTCAAATGGCCATAATCCCGAAGCCTCATCGGGAGGAATATTCCAAAACTAAAAATTACCGGCCTATCACTTTGCTCAACTGCGTCGGCAAGTGACTGTCCAAAATGCGACATCGAGATGGATTGCGGGCGACTTCCGGACTACACCTATCGGCGCCATGGAAATTTTCTCGGATAATCCCCCAGTGCATATACAATGCAACATCAAATATGCGGCTCGAGTAAACAAGCCCAACGACACATATATTATCCGATAACTAGCGCGCTTCTCCCTCATCTCTACTTTTTGGCTTGTGGGATTGTCCTCCACTCGGAATGATGAGACCCAAGCCATAGACATATGTGCGAAACACATTTCATTCGCTCGCCTCAAAAACCCGGACGAAGCCCTTTTCAATCAATGGTTGACAGACTTCACTCTTTGCTTAGAGTCCACCCGTAAAGACTCATAGTTGCCACAGACCGTTCGTTCGTTTGTTCAGCAGGCGCCCATATGGTGTCGCGGGGAAATCGTCCACGAAGAATCAGCCAAAGTTCCAGCCTTTGACGCAGAAATTCAAGCGCTCAAAGTGGGCTTCAAGATTCTCTTTGACGAAGCAAAGGTCACCTTTTTAATTGACAATTAAAGTGCTGTTAAATCAATTCTTGATAGACGCATTCATAACTTCCAAAGTGCCAGTATCGCGAGTATGTTGGCGTTACGTGCTTGGTTCGAAAATTGACCGAATAGGGCATTAGAAGTGTTGTGGTGCTCAAGCCATATGGGAATAGAAGAAAACGAATATGTAGACAAACTAGCGGAGCGAGCAGTTGATATGGACATCAAATCATCTGTGACAATGAATACCGTGCCACGAGACGTCCTAGAAGAGCAGGAGGTGAAATAGGTTCATGGAGCGAGCAGAAGACGATGTGGTGCTCCTTGCTCGCTTCACTCGGATCATAACGACTCACATGCCAAACGGCGAATACAGGAAACGGCTTCATAGGATAGGCCCCGACGGATGGGTGCACCGCCCGAACCACGTTAGGAAATATTTTATCTTGCGCTTTTGGACTTATCCCCTTGAGTCATACACTTTCCCCCCCGTTCGCCCTTCTCGTTCGCAGCGTGGTTCATATTCACAGCCCCCCGCCTGCTCGGCAGGCTCTTAATAGTTCTCGGAGAAGACGCGGGCTAACCCCATCCTTACTGTAGTTTTAGCGACTCTATATATGCTCTTCCGCCCCACTTACGCAATATATTCATTTTGTTCGGAGAAAAGAAAAAAAGAGATCACACCTCCCCAAAAAGAACCCCACCGCAGGCACATTTGACGATGCATCAGAACAAGTATAACAATTGCTTGATTTCCTTCCATAGTTTCTCTTTTTGTTTCACTCCACGTTTTTAATAGTAGGTTCCTTATAGACGAGTCGGGCTAACCCGTCTTTGTTTTTTTGGACGTCTCATGTACATATAGCGATCCAAGAGGCAGCAGGGTCGAAACTCACTCGGCCACCAACAAGTGATAGGAGTGATTACTCTACTATACTGAGAGGGAGGCACTGAAAAGGAGGGGAAAAGGAGACGTCCAAAATTAAGCAATAAAGTAGCTAGGGAATTCCTGCGTGTGTATTGCAAGAAAATGACCAGCCCAGAGCCCAGAGCCGAGAGTCAAGATACGTAAGGAGTAAACGGCATTGTATAGTTACAAAGCAGTTTGACGTTGCCGAGAGGGGAAAAGAGTGGTGAGTTTTATGCCTAGAGTATTAGCGTTGAGCTATATTGGCATTCGCAAGTCATGCCCACCACGATTCTCGACACAATGCCCCTCTGTTAATGGGACATCTCGCAGCCGAGAAAAGACAAAGGGAAACTCACTTCCTTAGGAAATGTGGTTTACGCACCCTGACTAGGGATCAGGGGTTGAGCCCCAGACTATCTCTATCGTTTTTACCCTGAGACGATCAAAAACTTGGGGTTGCATATCCAAAATGCATGCCCGCCCATAGAAATGTTGCCGGGTGTTGAGAATGAGATTTTCCGAACACACCCCTTTCGTCCGCAGCACGTTGAGTGTGTGTCATTAAGAAGTCCCGCCCCAATTCGTTACTTACTGTGCGAAGTCATCTATCAAAGCCCACTGTCATGGAGAGTGACTGGCTCAGGTCAGTGTTGGGTTGGAAATGAAAGGAACTACCTGCAAGCGGGTCCCATAACATGTGCTACATCACGGCGTGTAATACTTCGCCCGTTATAGTGCCCATTGATTGTCAGTCCCTATTGATAAAGAACGAGTATCATCAATCCGAAGCGGAACATAGACGAAGAACATACGTTACCAGCCGCAAAGAGACCTTTCATGCCAGGCGTACACCTCGAATTGCTGCCTCGATATTAGCACCATGGGCAAGCTTCCACTCAGTCACAAAACGAATGGACGTCTTTAATGAGAACATTGTTGGCCTTTCAGTTCCATCTCTGGAGACTCGTACCTGTAGGAGCGTTGGTTTTCATCATGACGCATATATGATGAATTGACGGACCTGACTGATGTAAACCCTAACCCTAGTGGCACAATAAATTTCGTGGACATGTAATCCCAAGACCACTGTTGAAGTTGCTGTGAGGAAACCATTAGCCCCAAATCACTCCTCAGATAACTATCGCTAACCCGTCGTTAGTCGAATCGGCCCATTTTCTTCTTGCAGCGGTATGTGACTTCTTATGACAAACTCTTTCTATAGCTCCAATAATCGTCTGCCTGTCTTGTGTCAGCTCGGCGTCGCACATTACATTCTGGCCCATGCCGAGTAAATTAACTCGTATCTTGTATGACACCCTGCCTTTGGGACTCTATACAGCAGCTTTTTGTACACGCATACACCGACTCCATACGTGCTTGGGGTATGGAGGAATGCTGGCCTGGAAAGCGTCTCCACTCGTTTTGTAAAAGAACATAAACACACCCTGATATCTATCAAAAACCCCGAGCTAGGCGCAAGACATGTCTTCGTTGATGGTCCAAGTCTACCAGAGTCTCTCTGGATACCATGATATTCAAGGCTGCGGTAATAAACCCATCTGACTTCTACAGATCCGCTGACCTAAAGGCGGCAGGAACTCAAGCAATACAGTTCTCCGTTCTCGTCCGTGAACTGCCTTCTTCGATTATCAAACAAGATAAGTCGAGTACTGCCGACATATGCCTCAGGTAATGATGCTGCTTACTGACTTTTTCATTGACTTGTGGACATCAACGTCTCTACGCTGCTGCTTGTCCGTCTGGATAAAGAGAAGCATATGTGACAAGTACGCATATAGGTGAAAGTTACCTGAACGGCGGGGAAAAGTTATGTTATCACTTGAAGCACAACTACATACCCCGGAAACCGTTAATGAGATCTTGAACGTTATTTGATGAAACTTGTATAACATTGGTAATTACAGACTTCGGGTCATGAGGTGTGAATACCCCCACCTCATGATCTATACAGATCGCGAGCATAACGTGTGCACAGAGTACGACCGAAATAATGCATCAATTATTAACTTGGTGAGTTCATGTTTATGTCAGATGAGGTAAATGTATCCGGGACTTTGCTTTCACCGCCGTACAGAGACTATAATATGCGGAGAAAAATTAAAACTCCCCGTGTCATTCACATTTTCATGAAAAAGGTACGACAAGGAAATATATTTGTTTGACATGTAAAGTGGCTGAAACAGAGGAAGGTCAAACTTTCGGTGTTTTGGGGCCAAATTTGAAACGGGGGTGCAATGTCGGCAGACGAAGATATGAAAAACAAAATCCTCCTTTGAGCTTTAATGCTATAATAATGGTCGCAACACGGCCAACCTGAGAAGACCAGCTGCCGTCATTCCCTCCGCACTTAGCGGAGTATTTAGTTAGCCATGGAGATCGATGCCGAACACGCTTAACATATGGGAGGTCTAACCCTAACTTCTTTCCAAAATCTGGCAACTGTCCTCCACTAGCACAAGGTCATGAATAGACAACTATTCGGTCAGTTCCGTGTGGAAATTGCCGTTACTGACTCACGTATGTAGGTATCTGACGGAATGGGACAAATTAACCTAAGAAAGGCAAGAAAACGAGGATCCCACATATGGATCGCTCACCAAAAGTGTCATGTTCATTTACACAGTCCCCGCTTGTATGGCATGTTGTTATGGGACGTTGATCGCTGAACGTATCCCAAGGCAAATTGTGACAGAACCCAACACAAGCTTCACTCATTTATTCGAGAATAATACATTGACGGCATGCTCCATATGAAACGGAGCCACACCATTGGCTCCATGACGTTCCTTAGCCGAGTAAGCCCGCTTAATGTAGATGTCCAACGTTTCTGCGACTTTTATTCGAAGGGTTATTAGTAAGAAATTGAACATAATGATAAGAATAATGACGCTGGGTTAATGATACTTAGCGCTGCATTCTGCATTCTGGAACATCGGTAACATCTGGACACCAGATAAACACCTGAAGCACTTCCAATGACGAAAGCCCTCACGACATTCATTGTTCGGTCGCGATGAGACGTGTCAAATGTCGGAATGTGAAAAGTCTTGTAGTCTGCAGGTTCTAGGTTCGATGAAAATAATGTTTCCAAACGGATTTATGTTTGAACGGCGACATACCTTTTGAATCTCGGAATTATGCGCAAAAACCTTCTTTCGGTTTCGGGGGTCGCCTATTCCCGATGTGTCATGGAATCAAATGAAAGTAACGAGTGCTCACGAAAGACATGAGCAACAGATATCGTTTCCGCTTAGTCAAAATGATTAAAAGAAGGAACGGGACACTGAAGATGATAATAAGGGTAAGTTGATATCTTACCAAGTGGAATAAATTACGTCAACAACAGTCATTTTCACGCTCCGTCGCTGGACTTACGTCTTATCTATATCCATGACGCCCAATATCGATATAAGCAACACGTGCTTGGAGGCGCTTGGATCCTTCTGAATGGGGAACGAATCGAAACACCCTCCTCGTTTATTTCCATTCTTCGTCTAAATTGGTCTTTATCGTGAAACTATAAACGTGTCACCGGTATCGGCTGCGACGCTCTGACAAAGATCGGACAAAGGCAGAAAATAGGATGATTTGGTTTATTATTGCAAAACGTGTATGATGATATCAGTCCATGCGTAGGTCTTTATGGTTGTCAAATGCCTCTTCATACAGTTTTTCTACAGCGCCACCTTATGAAGGTCCGGGTACGGGGTGAGGATGAGTCAACGGTTATCGTAGCTAACTGGAATCGCTAGTGCAAATATAGTCTAGCACTGGCCTCCTCGAGCGCATGTCTGATTCTGATTCAGACTATCCAAAAGTAGAATACACGTGTCACATCTTGGTTTCAAAGCATTCGCGATCAGGGAATGACATGCGAATCCATACGGGAAATTATTATTATGAACATGTGGCTCAGTAAAATGCCCACGATCTAGAGAAACGAAGAGAGCGTGTTCCCGACACCGGTTACGGGTCCAATGCAAATCCGACCAAGAGCCGTCTGGTTACGGGCCAGGTAAAAATTCGGTTTCGATCGCCGTGGACGTGACTTACCTTATTTTAGATATATAAAAAATAATTTTAGAGCTTTGCGTACCGGGACCGTACGATGGGAGGGAAAAGTCAGCACGATTCGTCAAAAAAGAGAAATGTCCTAAAGAACGACATAACCCTTGGGGTTTAAGGAAAGTGGAGATTGGTGGTATGATGTGACCGGTGCCTTCTATCCACGCTACTGCGGGGTATAAGCGGGAGAAGTGGGTCGCGGTGGACAAAGGAAATGAAGCTTCACGATGTGATGCTGAGGTGTTCCAGGAAAGGATAGTATTTGCCAGCTAGCGTCTTCTGGAGATTTGATGTTTGGAATTGTCTGCGGAATGCCAAGCGATTTAGCATGACACGGTAAATGGACCTTTTTTTTTTTTTTACCGTCCCCGAACGGGACGTGTTGTTACCGGAAATTTAGTGACATCGACATCCGGCTACTCCGCTTGGTTGTAGGTTAGTCGTTATAGTCAAGTAGTTTTGGAAAAAGCCATTGGGTCAACTGTGTATGTGTGGTGCGTGCGTGCGTGCGTGTGTGTAGGTGGGTCATAAAGTCAAATGTTCTTGATGAAAGCATAATAGACATGTTCGTCTCCGCGCAGTAGGATGGGTAGTAATCAATGTAGACAATTACTTAGCATAATGTTCTTTGACAAGTCACAGCGATAAGCGGGCTGTGAGGGCATGATCAGTATGCTACACGGCAGTCAATGGCCGGATGGGACGAATGTGATTCGCCGTGCAAGTCACGGATTGGGTACTGATATGAGTTGACCATGCACACACGCACACTGACTATGGAGCTGTGGAAATTGAATGGGGCCGGAGGTCGAGGTCTAACAAAGCCAAGCCATTATGAAGTTTTACGAGAATGGAGGCATTGGAGCCGTAAAAGAGCCAGCTGTTAAATTGATGCATTTTCTGCGAGCTTAACCTTGTGGATTACTAGGGCTAGATTAAACATTTCGTGGACATTGGAGAGTTAAACCGAGGACTTAGCAAGTTGGCACCGGTGATCCGATCCCGACAAACTAGTCTGGTACCTGCTGCACGACTGTTGTTTCTAATGAAAGAGGGATATACGTATTCCAAATGATTCTGTGACCATCGCGTGCGTAACTGGAAACCTGTCCACCTCATCGGCGAGCTCGTGCCGCATGGTTGGGCGAATGAGTCAGGCACGCAGATGAGAGTCAAAGAAGCGGATCCTGCGTGAAACTCCATAGCTAGACCCCTTCCGTTGTGTTCGGTACGATACGAGGAGCAGTAGGCTCTACGAGAATTTTCGTGCCCCTGTCTGTTTCATTTCAAAAAAGGAATACGGGAAGAGATGTTCTTCCTAAGCAAGAATAAGGATGTGACCGCATTACGACCCAGTTTCATTTTCTTGTGTCGACGGTATCTAGCTGAGAAAACCAGAGGGGTATCCGTTCAGCTAATGCCGTAGGCAGATTACTTTGTTCGTAGAAAGGCCCCTATCGAGTGTTCATATGCTTAATATGTGTCTTCGATTGCGGCTTCTAATCGCTGACCCACTCTGGGTATGATGCTTCTTGACGATAACCCACCGACATCCACGAATCAAAGGATTGATGTTTATTTTTGTGAGGCTTCGCGCCACAACTTCCATCTGTGGAGTGGCCAACCACGGATGGCGAAGTTATGATTCAGTCAACAATAGAGCAGTGTCAGTCGGGCCATCAGAGGATCTGGAAAAGTCCATACAAACAATAGACAAAGTTCGATAGGCTGATAAGCGCATCAGACTAACCTGTTCAAGGGATGGAAACGGCGTGGCAGTGTGGATATTGCTTCAAATGACGCATTTCAGCCTTGTGGAGGTGGTGTCCGCCTGACAGGCCGGCCGACTTCTGAGAATCTGTCGAACGGATTCGGTTTGTCGTCGGAATTGGGTGCTTCGATTGTGACAATGCCACGTTTTATTTGGATACTGTAACGGAAACAAGTTTATTCTTTTCCATCCTTGGTATGCATGGCTTCCATAACGGCTATGCCGTTTCCAACACTAATGCGGCGTGATGAAGCTCGATTGCAACATGAGGTGGCTGTCAGGACGAATCGGAGGTGGTACTTATGATGGACACATGTCGTGTTTATTCTTCATGAATTCCCAATACGGCAATATCCGGGGAGGAATGCCAATTCTGATGAGAGAAGAGGGATTTTGTTATATGACGAAAGCTAGATATATCGAGTGTTGATTAGTGAGGGCGATCACGTAATGGGACCGCGCGGGACTTTACAATGAGGAGGAAACATTAGAGGGTGAACGGAATTCTCACCGTTGTGACAGCCACGAACCTGAACCGGAAGCGATCGTCGATTTGGGCAAGGTCCGTTCTGGGAGAATTCAGGTCCAATTAGTTCTCGACAAGAAAACTGCCATTTTTGTCCGTTGCTGCGTCACACGAGAGTGTCGCCCGACATGGCCATTTGGGAGGGTTGATCCGCTACGTGGCACAGCGTCGCTGAAGGAAACTTCCAACAAGCTTCGAATCCCTCGGCACTGCGGCGCCAAGGCCACGATCGGTGCGCTGGAGTGCTGTACAGTTGCTCAAATCGAGGCGAGGCTGAAACAGATGGGACTGGAGTAACAATGCGGTAACTAACGGACGCCAATGGTTTGAAAAAATAAAAAAAAATAAAAACGTGACAGATGTGATCCGAACACATATGCAGGAATTAGGTAAAATGGAAGTCTGCAGAGAAACCGAGGGTCGTGTACGTACGTTCAAGGTTAGCCTCGAATGGGCGATTTGGACTAACATACTTCAAGGCGGAGACTTAAAAATGGATATGTGGGAATGCTTTTATATGTTTTTCTCTTTTATTTCGTGTTCGCTGGATGGATCTGCATCTTAAGCTTGGACCCGAATATCCAAATCCCATTAAAGCCTTCCCCTCCCCTTCTCCCTTCGCCTTTCCTCCCCTCTTCAGATGCCCGATACCGCTCTTCCCGAACCCCGGTTGGCTTATCCCTCCCTCCCTCTTCTCCCCTTTATGCTCACCGCCGTCTCTCTAGTTCTCCCCCGCCCCTGCTCCCTCCCCGCGCACCTCCCTCGCCCCTGTGCGTCCCTCTTCTATATATTCTCTATCGATGGTCTCATCGCCATCTAGGAACCCACTAAAGCGCAAGGAGCCCCCTGGCCCCACTGAAAACGAGCATAAGCCTTTCTCACCTGCTCCGGGGTTGCCTGTTGGTGTGACAGATACGCACCAGGGTGAATATGAGAAAGGCCGCATTACATGTGAAGTATGCGGTACCAGTGTCAGCTTTCGGGACGAAGAGACCGGGGGTTTCACATTGAAACATTGGGAAGCACATCGCCTGGCATGGTCTGTATCTCTTCGCTCCAGCGCCATTGCTTCGTTACTCATCATTCTTGCTAATATTAGTTCTGCCCCCGGGCAAACCTCAAACGACCCAGTTATATACACGCCAGAGAGTACAGCGGAGGCTCTTGCCCACCCTCCTGCCAAACGTCGGCGTGCTAAGCGTACAGAAGAGGAACGCATTGATTATCTACGAGCCGACCCCTACGTCGCTCAATTCGAGGCTTATCGGGTCCTTTGTGCTTCATGCGACAAATGGATCCGTTTACGACCCAATTCAACTTATTGTTCTATTCCCTGGGATGCGCATCGAAAAAGCTGTCTAGCAAAGAAAGTGTGCGTATCCTCTTAACCAATCATTCCAAAACGTCTGATCCGTCTTAACCTCAGTAACAGCAAGAACGTGTATGCCCTCGAAGAACGAAACGCGCTGTTCTCGAAAGACCCAGACGTCCGCAAATTTGACGCAGAACGTGTCTTATGCAGTATGTGTGACAAGTGGTTAAGCGTTAATCCCGACGACCACCTACAAGCGGTCCAAAAGTGGCTTCAACACAGAGCCGCTTGTCAGCGAAGTTCCGGCTTGTCATTGCCCGGAAATCGAATGTAAGTTGAGACGTAATCATTCCTAGCGGTAAGCTTCAGCTTAATGAGCGCCTTAGTCCCCTGTCAGAATCCGTTGCCGTCCCACCACCCACCGAGCAGCAGTTGACTCCTGCTTCTGGTTCTGGGCCTTCCACTAGCCGCGTTGCTCATCACTCCGCCAGCCCTATGTCCCCCAAGCCCGGACCAAGCGCCGCACAGAACAGTCACCACAGCCGCAACCAGAGTGCCGACCCTTCCTTCCATGATCTCAATCCCTCCAATTTCGCACCCACTCATGAGTCCCGAAGACGCAATGCTGAGCAACGGGCGGCAACGCTGAGAGCTGATTCCTTGATAAGCGAAGTGGAGCCAAACCGCGTGTTCTGCTCGCTATGCCAGAAATGGGTCCAACTACGTCAAGACAGCTCATATTGTGCCTACCCTTGGCTACAACATCGTGGCAAATGTCTTGCAAGGCAGTATGTTTCACTTTCCCCGTTTACCTTTTGATGCTAATGTTTTTGATATCCGTTAGTCAACGACGGGTACAGAAGGCCACCGAAGTCGCCGATTCAAGAGGCCGTAGACATGGGGCTCCCGAAGAAGAGGATGAACTTTTGTCTGAAAACGACGTTGGCTCGGATGGTCCAGAATCTGAAGAAGGCATTGACTCGCATGCGGAAGAAGAGAGGTTCCGACGGAAAGACGGTAGGCGATTGGAACGCCACCACAAAGAGATGCAACGAGGCAGTGGAAAGGCGAGAATGAGATCCGCTTATCAGTATCCCATCCAAACTAGGCATAGTCTCGGCACGAACTCGACGTCCGGTTTTCGACATGAGATACGCGGGGCACCATCCTATACGCAACGTATGACGACGAAAGCCTGGGACGATGAAATGGACGGCGAACTGGATGCCGACGTTGACGGCGATTCTTACATGGATGAAGATCGCAGACCTGTAAATCGTGGCGGACCCATAAGGCGTCCCTGGCCGGTAGGTCTTGCGGACCTTGATTCGCCTACTGGACGGTATGTGTTTCCAGAAACGCACGCTAGACAGTCATCTGACACGATGTCTTGATCGTTGTTTCCAGGAGAGAATTTGTCCTCGCATCGATCGAATATTTATTCCGTACGACATATGAAAACACGGACGACATGACCGTTTCTGCGTTGCTGGTGTATCTCAATGCTGCCATGCCACCGGATAAACACGAAGATTTTGATACAGCGGAAGTTACCAAGTCCGCTGCTATGCTACATGAGAAAGGTCGCATCATCTTTGAAGGCGATCTGATTCGGTTGCCAGACTAGATCGTCACTACTCGCCCAACGAATTGCATAAACCACATGAAATTTACATGCGCATGTCACATTTAGTACGTTAAAGTACCTTGTTGATCGTAATCTTGGATGTCTACCCCGGCCCCCGTGGACGACATATCTTGGTCTTTTTTTTCTCATGATAATCTCCGCCCATGCATTATGCCCATTTGGCCAGTCTTGTTCTGTTACTGTCGCTCCACCATGCGTCTTTTTTCCACTCTCATAGGTTCTCCTTTGTTGCTTATGTAACTGTGTGTATTCAACAAGAGCTAGTACTTTTTAGGATGTCGAGACCGCATGATAATAATAAGCTCAGTACCTTATGACGTGAGCAGCCATTGTTTTACTGGAATCCAATTCTGTACACAATACAAGGGGCATGGTATTTGTTTTATAGGCCTTTAATTGTCATGGCATAAATCGGTTAGAGCGGTGGTCCGGCGTTGTTAGAGCAACGACAAACGCGCCACATTCATGATTCTTCTGGAACACCACTGCAAATGTTTGCATAAAAACAGTCATCATCATTCCCTGGTTTCAGAACGTGGGAGGCGGATAGCCACGTTTAGATATCAGCTTGGGTTACGAGTACGTGAAATGGCTGTGCGGGTGTGAAGAATGGCGACATATCGGCGACTGTGCAACCACGCGTATTAGGGAGAAGCCAGGTGATGTTAACAAAGTGCTTCCGTTCTGGAAGTGGGAAAATTGCGCAGTAATATCGTCGAGGAAACTTTGAGTCACAATGGCCATGGAAGATGCTATCTGACTGATGGGAGGCACTCAACACCCAAAGTAGGCTATGACAGGAGTAGTGGTGAGAAGCCCTGTGCCAGAAATGTAACATTGGCGCCACCGCGCAACATTGTTTTCACATGGCCGTGTGTAATGCAGAAGAATATGAAAAAGTTACCACACTCGTGTTTTGTGTTTTCCCTGCCTATCCAGTGTGTTTACGTTGAGAAATGTTTTTCATGCCGTCATCATTAAGTGGTGCCAAGTCTTCTTACCGCACTTGCCGGAAGGAGGGAGGGCCCCTGGCCCGAGGAGACCGTGTCTGTGTTTTGCTTTCATGTCGGAAAGGATGTGGTACGAAAAAAAAAAAAAAAAAAATTGCACCGGTACAGCTACCAGGATCGTGACAGGACGACAAATTGACGGCGGAAGTCGGTCTCTTTTGAAGTTGGCGTTTGAGGGTGAATGTAAACCGGTTGTGTTCGAAAATGAAAAAGGTACGAACTAGGACGTGCTGCGCAGAAGCCAAGGGGTTAGTTATTTGTCCGCTTCAACACGGGTTATTGGGATCCATAAGTATGTAAGGGATCTTGGCTATCTCCGTGAAGCGACTAGTAAGGGGAGGCTATACCATATATACAAGGATTATTCGGGCAATGGCTTTTCCTTTGAAATATGAATTATTCACACGATATAGGCCCTGCAGATACACAGGTATGAGTGTATACAGCTTGTTATTGTACGTACGGTTGAAATTCCAAGTCTAAATGATTAGCTCGCCGTCCAGGAGGAGCCAGCTGAACCGCCGCACGGGCGCTTAGCTTGAGGCGCTCATGTGACGTCGCCTCTGATTAGTCAGGAAGGCTGTGCAGTCCACCTCAGCAGTTCTCTCTCTCGGACGACGACGATGAGCAGCTCTTATCCAGTTCCCCCTCCCTCGTACGGGGCATCAGGCTCGACTCCAAAGCGGCATAATATTTCCGAACTCGAAGACCAGGAGCCGCTATTGGGCGGTTCTAGTGCTGGTGGTGCTGGTGCTGGTGCTGGTGCTGGTGGAATCTACGACCAACCTAGTCACGGAGAATTACCAGAAGACTTCAAGGTGATAGATGGACACACTCTCTTTATGGGCCTCTGACTGACGTGTGCGCTAGTATGGCGTCTCCGTTGCGGAATGTGTAGCTGATATTCGCGCAGCATTCGTGCGCAAGGTGTACACCATTCTTTGTACGTTTCATTATCATTATCTCTTATCTATGCTGCCTCATGGCCCACTTTTTATCATCTAGTTGTTCAAATCGTATGTTACGTCTTTATTTTGCTCGGGAAAGATTCTAAAAACATGACTCGCTTAGCTCGCTACTTGCATCATTGGTGGAGTCATCTCTCAATCTCCTAGCGCGATCCTCTGGGTTCAGCAAAAGTAAGGCTCCCCATGGTGTGTTGTACCAGTCTTTTGACGTTTTGTTCCAAGTACATGGTCCATTTATGTTCCGATGGTCGGCTCCTTTGTCACCGTATTCCTACTCTGGTGGAAGCGTCACAGTCATCCATGGAACCTCCTGCTACTGGGACTTTTTACCGTAATGGAAGCGGCTACCCTTGGTGTTCTTGTCGCCTTTTTCGACAACGTAATTGTTCTCCAGGCTCTGTAAGTTGTAATAGCATCCTATTGAATAGAAGATACTAACAGACGATTTAGCCTTATTACTATTGGCATATTCCTTGGCCTGACGTTATTTACATTGCAAACGAAGGTTCGTGTTATTCTTTGCGATATTCCGTTTATTGACCATAGATAATAGTGGGACTTTTCGGGAATGGGGCCATTCCTGTTTGCGGGCCTTCTTGCGCTTTGTGCGTGATTTTTGACTGATGATTATCTACAACACGCTGATGTCTTCTCAGTGATGACTGGTCTCGTTGGCATGTTCATTCCCTGGGGTCGTACCATGGACATGGTATATGCTGGTGTGGCAAGTCTGATTTTCAGCGGCTATATTATCTATGATACGTACATGATCAACAATCGGTTCTCGCCTGATGAGTACATCATGGCGTCTGTCAGCCTCTATCTTGAGTAAGTACTGTTGTCTTTTTGTGGGTAATCTATTTTGACTCCTATCGCCTAGCTTCATCAACTTATGTGGGTCTTGACATCAAACATTCCCCTGTACAGTTACTGACCCCTGTTTGATAGTCGTCAACATTCTCCGTCTCATGAGTGACGCACAGGACCGATGATGTCGTCATTTTTTCGTAAGGTTTTATATTTCTTTTTTTTTTTCTAATATTTCTTAGGCGTAGTCATCTTGGTCCTCGATGTATTAGTCAGTTATTAATGTTACTTAACGTGTTGATATAGTTGTAAGAACGTGCAGCGATGAGTTCTATCGTGATTGGCTATATATGTGTTGTTTAGAGAAGAGGCTACTGTGCTTCTGCGGCTTGACGGTGGCAAATCCGGGCATTGCCATACGATCACAAATCTGTCTTACGTGGAGAACGCCGAAAGAGGGCGCGATAAAGACTTGGCTGCACGGGGTGGCTTGGCCACGGGTGATAATCACACAGCCCTTCCCGTGTCTGCCGTATTTCGTATTTCAATGGCCATGTTTGTGATACGGTTCATGATATGTACATACATGGGTTTGGATAAGAGTTGGCTATATTCCCTCGGGTGCCGTCCGGCGAACTTTGGGTTTTGGGGTTGTTGATACACCTTACGTACGCTATTGTCCGAGATAACATGATAAGTGGCTCTCCGTGGGTCCAGTTAAAAAGAAACCGACTGCGCCCAACGTTGTTCCGAATCCGATTGATACTGCGCAATACTGATAAGATGCGTACTATTCTGGATGTAACCAGAATAAATTCCCATGTACTTTATCGAATGGGACCCTTGCTGATCATTCGCCGGCCATCATCATCATTGGTTACAAACTGCTGACGCTGATCACCTTAATCGGTGACACCCACCGGCATGATACACTGCGCATTTTGGACAAGGGGATAAAGAGATCCTGTGTGTGTGTGTGTGTGTGTGTGTGTGTGTGTGTGTGTGACTGTTGTTTTGAGTTGTGTATTAATTTCGCGGCGTTTGTTGGGCCCTCGGATATGGGGTGGTGATCCTGCTTCAAGTGCGTCTCAACAGCGCCTCGGGTTCATTCATTCGATGGAGCGATCAATGTAACGTATCGCTAAGAGCGCGCCCTTGGAGCCCGTGTTTCTGGCACTGTAAGATCTTGTTTTGCTGGAGCCGAGATTGACAGATGTCAAGTTGAAAGGCTCCTGCGGCCGTGCGGCGTCTAAGGCACCCATACATAGATACGACAGATGGGAGTTGACGTCGAGGGCGCGAGAAGAGAAACTTTCTTGCGCAGGGCAACAAACACCGAAAGAAGGGACCGGTTGGGGAAAGACGGTCCGGTGTTGGAGAGAAACCCGTGGGGGATTGGTGTTGGTATTAATTGGGTGTGTGTGTCAAAAAAAAAAAAAAACTCCCAGGATGTCTCTTGCAGTGATACTGATGAAACGAAGCAGGCACACGGGATAGACAAAGGACTGTCAAACAAGGTGAAGCGAGGAACCGCGGGAGGGGTACTCGCGTAATTTGAAACTCTTTGCCGAAAAGGGGGGAGAGAGACCACGTACGGGGCCCCGCTGGTTGCGTGCACATCGGGATAGGGAACGCCACATGGGTTCTGGGAGATTCTAGCGTCCCGCGGTGGGAAGAAAAGGAAAAGTGGTAATGAACACTAAGGCAGGTGGACCAATGTATCAACCTTCATTCATTCCTTGACATGCCGATCAAACACTTGGTGGTTCCTATCGTACACAGTCGTTGGCATGTGAATTGCAGAGGAAGCCTTCCCGACGGGGAGCATGGAGAGGAGAGAGAGAGAGAGAGAGAGGAACAGGAATAGGGGAAAGTAAAGTAGTAACGTTTGACGTGGCAGGTTACTTTGTAAGTAAAAGTCGAGTAGATGTTTTATTTCTGAATCGGTGCTACCCTGAAAAGATTATAATAAAAGTATGAGGAGGCCTTGGTGCCGTGATCGGGGCCGAAAACAAGCTAGGATGCTAGATGCCTAATCTTAACAGGAAGAATTGTTCCAGACATGGAGATTGGGGGGGGGGGGGGGGGGGGGGGGGGCGGAG
>JNHY02000104.1:0-47323 GCA_001691755.2 Amanita polypyramis BW_CC | reverse complement strand
TTGAGACTGAGCGTCGGGAATCATCTTTGACGAGGACGTCTGGATTACGCTCTACTTCTGCCCCTGATAACGGATTTGGGATGACTTCGTCTGAATGTACGAGAGCCATCAATAACAYAATGTAAAGATATARCCTTTGATACATGACATAAATTTAGAGTATCATGCAGTATTGTCATCAGTCTTCGAGTGTCCCCAGTCAAGTTTCTTCCTCAACCATAATGCTACCCATGTCAAGCTCAAGAGAACGGGAACCTCAACTAGAGGTCCAATTGTTGTAGCAAGTGCTTGGTCAGAATTTACGCCAAAGACTGCTATGGCTACTGCAATCGCTAATTCCTGTAGTTCGAGCCATCAGTCCCAAATCTCATATGAAACAGAGTAGTCGAACTGACAAAATTGTTACTGCCGGCTGTGAAGGCTTGAACAACTGCCATTTCGTAACCAAACACCCCGTCTTCTCCGGACTTTTTTTTAGTCAAATAGTACATCAAACCGAAAGCCGAGRTCCACATAATCACAAAATAAAGTATCATGGGCACCAGAACTCTGAATACTGATCTCAAGTTGTGCACGATATGGTGGCCTTGGTACGCGAACATGACAAGAATGGTGTAGAGAAGACCGAGCAGGGATAAATATTTGAAAATCGGAAGAAAGCGTTTCTCAAGGAAGGCTTTGCCTGCCACGAGTTGGACTCCATAACGGGTGATGACACCGGCGGCCAGAGGTATACCAAGATACTACGATTGACTTTGGAATTTTTCATATTTTAAGCGACTTGTCACTCACGATAAGGACAGAAATTGCAACTTGTCCATAGGCCACATGAATACCTCTCTGGTGTCCTATTATGTTGATGAATAACAAGGAGTATGGGGAGTAAAGGACGATCTGGATTATCGCGTTGATGACCACTAGGATAGCACAGTAATTTGCTTCACCGTGTGCTATCTGGTTCCARATCATGACCATGGCTATACACCGYGCAAGTCCTACGAGAATAACACCGGTGCGGTACGTCGGAAGGTCAGGTAGGGTTGCCCAGGCCAAGCCAAGCATGATTAGCGGACCAACRATCCAGTTGAGCGCCATAGAAATCCCGATGTGTATCCATATCTTACGGGAGGAAAATATTTCGAATAACCTCTCGTACTGAACCTTTGTAAGGATAGGCCACATCATCACAATGAGGCCGATGGCGATCACTTAACGACGGAAACAGTCGAAAATAATTAAAGGAGAACAATGGAAGGAATCAATTTGTGATAGCTCACAGGCGGAAACACTGTCAAAGCGGACAGTGTCGAATGCATGTTGAACGTTCGGGGCGTATTCTCCAATAATTACTCCCACAATCATCACGATAATGATGAGGGGGGATAACAGACGATCCACAATACTTAATTCAGAAATGAGTCCTGCACTTGTTCAACCCAAGTACCAGGACGTTAATCAGACGCGTACCTCGAGCTGGACTTCCAATCTCTTTAGAGTCGGGGTTGATCGTAGAAACCATTGCTGACGGTAGGGAAGGGCAAGGGTTATTGAGCTCATGCGAACCTTAAGTAGTTCATCAGGTCGCAAAATCCATAATCAAAATCAATTTGATTAGTGAAGTTCACACGCATTGCTACGGAGTCAAAGTAGACCGAGACAGCGTCGAGAACAAGGGTCAATGTATGCTTACAACAATAACTATGCAGGCGCCAGCACCAATTCGTTCAAACATAGAAAGCGAGGTGCTCTAGTCGTGCCGAATCTCGTAAGGATGCTTGACAAGCTCRTCGTAGAGTTCAGCTGGAAGGTCCCGAACGAGCGTAACAGCAATCCCAATAACAGGCAGAGCTTCCAAGCGGGGAAAAGTTCGAAGCAAACGCATTGGGCTGGGGTCATTTAGGTTACGGTAAAGCTAAGATCAGGAAGTAGACTGACCTTTCACTTCATCACGCATTAGCAATAGTTGTGCGATAACACAGAGTACATTCAGATGAATACCGAATGCGAGGAGGAAATCCCATAACTGTAGCACCTAATGGCTAAGATGACTATGTCAATCAGCCCGATGGCTTAAATATGACAAGTTTAGTTCACGCCAAACGTATTGATGACCCCCGTGAGTGGCTTCTGAAAATGGGCATAAACGGTGTACATTAGAGTAATTGTAACAATACGTCACCCTTCATTACCAGTAACATGAACAAGGAAATGTTGCTTCATACGAACCGGAATTTAATGCAAACCTTTCTGAGCTCCTTAATGGATTTGCTTTGTCGAGCAAACCGACATCGAGACCTGTGACAAAACGGTATACTAGGCATGAATTCAGGGCTTCGCTAATCATAAATCGACGGAGGATGAAATGCTGCAGTTTAACTGCGACACCGACAGAGTACATCGCAGCAAGAACAACTGTGTACTTTCTTCATGACTGTCACCAATCGTACCTGACAACGACTCGTGTTCACTCAATAGCATTGATCGTGATCTTGAAGACCCTACCTATCAGAAGCTACCAAACCGAGCACCCGACTCCAAGATCACACTAGCCAATTATTTATACTGGTATAGTTCATTATGGACGCCATGCAGCCTAAAAGAGTAGAATCAATTCATTCAGGCGGAAATTGGACTTACGTTTAATGGGTCTACCCGCCCTGACGGTTCTGGAATTTCCCTGCATCAAGAAATTGCTGCCCGTCCCCCCGGATCGGCGCTTCCATCCATGCTGGTACAGGACAAACAGCGCGAATCTATCCGCACAGCCCTCAATGCCTATGGACAGATTTTTGACGCCTGAAGAATAACGGAGCTGTCGCCATGGTATGAGCGCTGAACATGAACGCCCGAAGCTCCATAGTGGCTGTGCAAAACAAGGATGTGGAACTACGGTCATCAACAGCAGAGAGCAGTTCCTGCGTATGTCGTCCTTAATCAATGCTTTGTTTTCGATTCTGACGGCAGGTTGTCGTATCTACAAGCTTTCCTAACCCGTGAGCCTCCATGTCAACCACTCTTCTCCAACGTGTTCTTACGTCTTGTAGTCAAGGTGGGAATTCGGGCTACTCGCCCAGCTATTCATCTCCTCCGCCGCCTGGACCCCTTCCTAGAGGGTATGCAATGCTGATCGGTTCTGAACACTAACAATGATCTAATCGTCCTCCAAAGATTCCCTGATTCAGGTGCTCCGCATATGTACGTGGCTACACGGACAGTTGTAACATTTACTCATATTGGGCATAGTTATGCCCCCCCACCAGGACCTCCGCCTGGCCCATACGAGTTAGTTGGCGACTGCGTATGGCCTTTGCTGCGATACTCATAAAGGTTTAGTTATGGATATCCACCTCCTGGTGCACCACCGAGCCGGTACCCAGGTCAAGAACATCATTACGACGGTTATCCAGGCCAAGGATATCACCACAATCAGTATCAGAGCGATTACGCCAGTCAAGGCGGACCGCCTCCTCAGTAGGTCCAACTAATTTCTGACTGATAAGCACCGACTCAACGATTGCAGATCGTATGCGCCCCCAAGTATGTTGCGCCCACTACCTTCTTCAATTTCTAATGCATAGATCTACCAGGCGGTCCTCCACCAAGGCCTCCAGCAGAGGATCAGGCATATGGGCCTTCCACGGAAGGAGGCGACCGCCTTTTCTTCCGTTACTCGCAATGTTCAGGAAGGAAAAAGGCGCTTTGCGTAAGTTGGTCATCATTGGGTCAAGCATGTTTGACGGTCAAATAGATTGGTATTAACTACATTAACCAAAATGGCGAGTTAGGAGGGTGCATCAATGATGCGATAAATATGCGGAATTTTTTGTGCCGTATGTCCTGGTTCCTTTCGGTCGCTCCGCCTGGATAAAACTCCCTATCAGGAAGATTTGGATACAAGGCCGAAGACATCGTTATGCTCAGGGACGACTCTAAGAACCCTATGGAAATACCCACCAAGGCGAATATGGTACATTAACGTATACTTTATAACTTGGTTCACAATTTGACAACCCATGTAGCTCAGAGCTATGCAATGGCTTGTGAAAGATGCCCGCCCCAATGATTCATTGTTCTTCCATTGTGAGACCTTGTGCTATACAGATTCCGAAGAATTAATCACATCCCAGACTCCGGACATGGAGGACAGACAAAGGATCTCGATGGCGATGAGGAAGATGGCTATGATGAAGGTACGTATCGACAACAAGTGCACATGACTATTGAATTCACTGCCTTTTCAGTTATTTATCCAGTACGCCTTTTATTCTGCAGATTTATTCAATGTGTGACTTTGAAATCTGCTTCAGGTGGATTTCGACACCAACGGTCATATAGTGGACGATGTAAGTGGACAGGAAGGAATCCGAGATGCCTGTACTTACGATTACGTAGCTCCTCCATGAAATCATGGTGAAACCTTTACCTCCAGGATGCCGTCTTACTTCCATCTTTGACGTAAGTCAATAGAAAAATGACATTTGCGTCTTTTGAACAGATTGTAGTCGTGCCACTCCGGAACAGCGATAGATCTACCTTACGTCGTAAGTTTATCGAACGTTACTCGGTTAGGGTACAAACCATAACACATTTTACAGTATTCAACGGAGGGCAAAGTTAAGGAACCGAATCTAATGGCAGCGGCAGGTCAAGATCTCTTATCAACAGTTACTTCGTACGCGCGCGGTGATATGTCTGGCGTCTTCAGAGGTGCAGTCAACCTTGTGAAAGTTGTAGCGGGTAATGGCCAGAAAGCTCAGAAGGTTGCCCGAGCAACAAAGACTAGCCCAGCAGATGCGGTAAGTTTGCATTCCCCGCGCACACAGATGTCGTTTTGATACGTTTGTGGTTAGATCTCATGGAGTGGCTGCAAAGACTCACAAACTAGCGCTGATACACAAGAGGCGGGTCAAGCCACTGGCGCAATGAGTTACGTACGTGTGTGGTTTATGACCTTCGATGATCGTTTCTTGATTAATCTATAGGCATTCATATCTGCTATTGGTAAGGTTCTCTCTATCGTGCAATTAGAGTCCCTCCCAAGTTCGCGATCAGAGCGTAATCCACAGCAAAGCTATCAGCAGTTGCTCAGCAGTATCCGAGACATTCTGCGTGCGAAATACAGCCAGAAACCTCAGGTGCGTATGTTGCTTCACCCTCCACTTCTGTCTAACTGTCGCGATGGCAGCTTTCGTGTTCACACCCAATGGCAAGTGCTCGTACACCGTATCCCCGCAAAATACTGACCGTGTGCAAAGGACACGAACATCATGTTTATTTGCTGATCTTCGCGGAGATTCTGTATATTGTACTACTATACATACTGTAGATCTGACATAGGAGTTAGTCAAGCTCCGCGGTATACACCAGTATGACGAGACCGGTGACCACTGTCTGAGGTACCGTAAAGCTCACGAGGCAAGACATGAGTTACGGCATAAATTGCGGCGGAAGCTACTACATAAGGATAAAATTTTGTTCACAAGACAGGGCGTCTAAGCTGGATATGACAAGATAAAGAGAAGACGGAAGGAAGCGGAAGGAAGGAACTGCGGGAAACAGAAACCCGGGACAAGAATAGCGGAAAGGAATGGGAAGAGGGGAAGAACGAGAATGGAAGAGATGGTGGCGTGGTGGAACGAGAAAAAGCGGGAGCAACCAAAGGACCCTGGAGGACATGTGGAGGAAAGCAACGGAAGGAAGGAATAAGGTGGGAGCATAGTAGAGAGAGGGGGGGAGGGTAAAGGGACGAAGGAACGGAGGAACGGAACAAGAAAAGCGAGGTAGAATATCCCGCGGGACATATGCCAATGGCACAACGGAGCCTATGTAAGCAAAGAAATGATATAAAAGAAAAAGCGGACCTGGCATACGTCTTGTCACAGATATCCATGGGGAGGAAAACCGCCACCAAGAGTGCATTTTTCTACGGCACGCTAATGCACCCCAAGGTACTCAAAACGGTCATTGGAAATGATGGAAAACATCTGAAGATCTGCCCAGCGGTGCTGAGGGTTAGACATCCGCTCTCCCTGCGCGTCAGCATCCCACTGATATCTTAGTAGGACTATACCCGACACAAGATTTTTGCAAGTTGTCTCCACTTGTAACCAATAACAGTGTCTAAGTAGAGTGAGCAGAACGAAGAATACCCTGCCATTCTCCCCTACGAAAAGGGGGGAAAACTGTTTGATCGCGAGCTAGAGTTGGAGGAAAGGTGTGTCAGAGGGACGTTGGTCATCGGGCTCACATCGGCCAATATAAGGAAGCTGGACGTGTTTGAGGGGAACGTAAGTCCCTTGCTGATAGACCATATAGATCGACTGATTGGTCTGATTGATATGTGGACAGGAATACATACGACAAACGGTCCTTGTGCACCCGCTGGAAGAAGCGACCCCGTTAAATGACTTTGCAGGACAGGACAAGAACCTTATTGAGCGCATCGCCCCAGCAGAGCCGCAGCCTATCGATGAAGTGCTAGCAAAAGCGAGTTCGGATTGCGCTGAGGCGGAGGTGTATGTGTTTCAGGAGGACGTAAGTAAATTGGAGCCAGCCTTGTGGTCGTTCGGGGAGTTTGTGCGGAAGAACGCGTGGAAATGGTACGGTGGACAGGTGTCCCGGGGGCAGGAAAGGCCGAAAACGGAGCCCAAGCGGCGGCGGACGCGACAGTCCAAATAGTTATATATTATATGCAGTAGTAAAAGCACAGCAAGGCAGCTATACAATAATGAAACTCCTTATTCGCTAGTACCGCCTGTCATGCCATCTCGTCTTCTGGCAGCCTGTGCCGCCCTCGCCTCCCTCTTCCTACTCTACGTACTCTCAAATGCTATGCTAAACGGCTCCTACCTCGATAAGGACGGTATGTGATTATTCTCAGGGACGATGGGGAACTTCCTTATTTTGGCTGGTCATAGAACTTCCCGATATTTCTCGATACAGACACCTGCAGGTTCTTTCGAAGGAGGAGTTTCCGACTGGTACACACCACTTACTCTTCTTTGCTTAGACGTGTCTCACCATGGTCGCAGATAACCCGTCTAAGCGCGTAATAATTGTCGGAGATATACATGGGGAACATCGTCATTTACAGTGAATCTCTTTCATATCTACGACCCGAGACATTCTCATTTCCCTCCCAAGAAACCTTCTGACACGTCTCTTCTATGACAACAAGACGGACACGCTTTTCTTCTTGGGCGATATCATCACGAAAGGCCCCCACCAAGGATCGCTCGATGTCCTCTCCTACTTCTCATCCAACAACATCCAAGGCGTACGTGGCAACCAAGACCAGAAAGTCATTGAATGGCGCAGTTGGATAAACTGGGTCGTGTCGCAGCCAGGTGGAAAACACTTTTTGGGGTCGACCCGAGACGACTGGCACAAGGCCAAGAAGAACGGAGAGCGGCTCAAAAAATGGAATGTACGTCAGCGTGAACTTGCTTCTGGGAAATCGCCCAAGTCCGGTGAAGGTTGTATGGATGCAATCACTGCCAAATGGTGGCATCGTGTACCTGAAGGCTGGGTCCTATTCTCTGATGACTTCATGCTGGCGAGTGACATGTCCGAGAGGGACTACGAGTACCTGGCCTCGCGACCTGTGCGGATCTATGTTCCCCATACGCACTCGTTCCTCGTGCACGCAGGATTACTGTCACACGACCCTAGATATGGTTACGATGATCCGAGTCAACCTCTCGTGCAAACGGTTAATCCATCCAGAATATATGCGTACTATAATGGTCTGGACCATCTCCGGGCTATTATGAAGCCCTTGACGGGGTGGCTCGCGTGGCCAATCTTGCAAGGTAGAGGAAGGGACGAAGAGGACGACGACAGCGATGTCTACAGAGACTTGAGGAGAGAAAGGCAAGAGCGTGCGATCCTAGCGATGCCAATAAATATGGATCCTTGGGTGTCTCTGAATATCCGTGGTGTGAAAAATGGAAGACCTATCAGGTGACGCGTGGGTTTCTGCAGAGGTGCTCGCTTACTCACCCATACTCCATAGAGACAAGAAAGGGATCCCGTGGTCTGAAATATGGAACGCGGACATGAACCTGTGTGAAGGCTTTGATGACGACGATGACCCTCGTGACGATATTCATGTTACCACCGGGGATATCAACAAGCGCCGAATGCTTCCCTGCCTTCCCATGTCGGTCGTATATGGTCACGCTGCCGCTCGCGGCCTCGATATCAAACGGTGGTCATTTGGTTTGGACACTGGTTGTGTAGGTGGTCCTCTGTCCATTCTAGTATCCAAATTAATGGCTCCTTTTACAGGTATACGGTGACCACCTGTCTGCCCTCGTCCTTGGTCGGATAGACGACCTATGGGACGGCGATGATGAGGACCATAATAATAATTATCCGCGACCTGTGCCGTTTGGCGATTCGGATCAAGCTCGGGTCGTGAGCGTGTCTTGCAAGCATGAATCATGAAGCTTCGTCTCGTTCATTCTCATTCATTCTGCCATTTGTCAACGATAACGCAATATCATGGAATTCGCTCTGTATATTTTTCGTTCGACTCTGCATTATTCACTCAGGCTTTGAGGACGCTTTACAATCTTAATTTTGATAACGTGGACACACAGGTACCTACTCTATCGTACATTTTTTAATCGCTGCAGAATAATAGTTGTATACGATCACTCCTTTTTCCCCTCGCCAACAGACATTAACTGGTAATCGATGGTGTTCATCTGGGAATAAAGAAATACGGCGACTAAAATTCTGGTCCATATAAAGGGAATACTGCCGGGTATCGATATCGCTACTGGCATCACGTATCATATAGTACCTCTCAATCGGATGTCCAAGCTCGAAGCTCCAATCAACACGGTGAATTGACCAGCTGGCCTTGCCCAACCCGGGAGGCTGAGATCCCAAATGCTATGGGAGCCCGATTAGTCTCTTGCGACGTTAACTACTATTCGCGCCTACCTCAGATCCCTCTGACTCAACGTGATGCTAACAGAAGCACTCTGACCACTAGCAACACTAACTTCGTCGAATCCTCGGAGCACTTTCTTAGGCTCGCCTGCACTAGCTGGGTATGAAAGGTATAACTGGGGTATCTCTGTCCCATCTATCGATCCTGTGTTAGTGATGGTAAACGAAACAGTTGCAACAGCAGAGGTATCAGAAGAGGTCGTGATTGAAAGATCGGAATATGCAAAGGTGGTATACGATAGTCCAAACCCGAACTCAAAGCGAGGTGTTATGTCTTTGGCGTCCATGTACCGATAATCAAGGAGTAGCTTTTCCACGTAGTTAATCTGGAAGAGGATGTAGATGGGGATCAGGAAAAATAATGTATGTCAAGCCTTTACCGTCGGAAAGCCCAAACTATTATAAACGATGAATGTCCCGTAGTCAGACTCGGTCTGCAAAAAAGACATATTAGCTTTCTTTCGGGCGTTCTAATCCAGACTTCCAGACTTACGTCTGCTATGCTAAATGGAAGACGTCCCCTTGGGTTATAAGCACCAGACAGGACATCTACAATGGAAGGGCCCGTTTGTTCGCCTGGAGCACCCGCATATATGATACCAGTTATGTTGGGATGGTCACTCCATGGCATGAGTACAGGTCCTACGGAATGAATGACGACGATGGTATTTTTGCAGACCGCCGCAACGCTCTTAACCTGAAAAAGGTCATAAAATGACATGTAAATCCAAGCGAATATAATTAATGCTCACCAGATTGCCGCCGTTGTACCATAACTCCAGATCATTTCTATCGCCCATGTTGCCGACAACGATATGATAGGCTCCAAGTTCACCACTCATTCTGGTAGACACTTAGTCAACTATATCCGAGTGCACCGCGGGGAACATAACGTACGCATTTACGAATACAAAAGCGACATCTTTTCCCCTCGCAGCTGAACGACCTGCATTCAAGTCGTTTGACACTGAGGTTGATATGCTGACTGAAGATCCGAAAAACTCAGTGAGAGCATCTACTGGCGGCACGACAAAATCAACGGAGTTCGAACCTGAACCCCATCTAAAGTACTCTTTTAGAAACGCAATGTAACGATCAACGTGACAAGGCTCAGCCCACCCTATAACCATTGTGCCATCATTGCATTCGTTCAGGCCACCGGGGCAATGTTGATTAAGTTGTTTTGCATCCTGGCCCACGATCGCAACTGAACTGACCATAGACCTGGCAATCGGCAAGCCTTGAATTGTCACCCCTCCTGACATCGTACGGTTGTTTTTCAGTAATACTGCAGAAGCAGAAGCTATTTCTCGAACAAGGGCGGTATGTGCTTCACTTCGGGCGTTAACATTCTGATTCAGTGGCCCGGTACCTTCCGGTTCTTGAGTGTTAAAGTTAACGGACGGATACCCCTGAAAATATCTTCAAATTAATCATCCGTATGGGTGTTTTGCAACGTGACATACTGAATCTTGACCAAGGCGATACCATGGGGCCAGTATACGTGTCACCATTTGATTGAGTCTGTCCATTGACACAGAACCACCATCCACGGCATTCTTGAGATTGGATCCGTATACACCTCCACCTATGGCGGATGAGCTGTTTGCTCTACAACCAAGGCACATACATACCTATGAATATATAATCTCCTGGTTGTTCCATATCAAGTCCTGCATCTGCATTGTCCTTAGGCGAATCATGGGTTGCCCCCCAATCACTGACAACAAAACCTTTTACTACGATAGTAGTACTTTACATATATGATGCTGGAAATTCCAACCTTTGAATCCGTCTGTCCGAAGAAACCCGTTAGGACCAAGGAGTGCAGCATTGTGGCAGGAAGATGTTTCATTAAACCGATTGTATGCGCAAAGTACGGAAGAAACGTTAGCCTGACAAACCATAGGTTAGAAAACCAACTAATGTACTGGAAAAATGTTCGTGCCTCAATACTTCGCAGGAAAGGATAATAGTAAATCTCAACGAATGTTCTATTATCCATATTCGCAGATAGACCGTATCGCCAGTGTTCTTGGTTGTTGGCAGCGAGGTGTTTTGCGCTGGCCATGACCCCTACGCTCTGGACGCCAATAATGGTCTCGTATGCACCTTCCCCGTTCAGATAGGGGTCTGGACCAAAGCTGCTCTACGGTCGATAAGTCAGAAATTATCCCCTATATATGAAGTACCTCTCCCATGCACGACCTGCTTTAGGATTTCTCATCTGTAATGTGTGTTCAAGTTATTGGATTGCCTGTCATATGGGACGCACGATATCCACAGCGGGACCCAAAAATACGCTAGATAAAGGTTGGTGATTAATAAGGTGAAGGAGGTATCACTTGGCACTCACTGGACGCCCTTCTTGAGGAATTCCTCAGCCATCGCTTGTCCCCGTGCACGCATTAGTCTACGACTGAACGTGGAAGCCGCATTGATTCCCGAAGGAAACCCAGTCACGTTTTTGACCAGACGCACGCCGGCAGGTCCATCGTTCAAGCACAGGGATGGAATCCCAAGACGTGGTACACCATATGTTTCGCCCACGCAACGGCCTGCAAATATGTTATTGATCCTGGTATGATAGAAAGTCGATACAACTATACGCGAAGAGTTCAATTGGCCATCTCCTGTCACAAGTCCTATCTTTTCATCAAGTGTCATCTGGGCGACAGTAGCACCAGCCATTTGGTATGCCTGGTCCCATGTTCCTGTCGCAGGATTAATTCACGCCACGATGAGAATGAGGTATGGTACACAGACGTACGCAGCGTGAATGTGTTAATAGTCCGAGCACCCAGAGCCACGACCAGGTATAGCACCAGATAGTGCATCGTTTAGGTACTTACGAAATCCGCAAGTGGCCCCAGACCTGCATTATAAGGATATGATGGACATCAATGACCGTGGGTGTACTAGGCCCCCCCCCCATGACCAGTGCGGGGTTACGCAATATAAGTTGACGGAGCACCACGATCGCACTAGCGGTCGTCGATTCGTGTTAGCCAGTATGCGTGTAGCACCAAACTTTGCGTTACCGAGTATACGGACATCGCTGCCACCTGGCATTGGATTCAGTGTACGGGTACAATTGATGAATGCCTGACCCCCAGTGTAGTGGTAACCGAGTACCCTGGCCTGTTCTGCCCTTTTTTGGGCGTCCCGCACCACAAACGAAAAGGCTTACTCTGTACTTGGTCGCAGCTTCGAAAGCTATTGATATCATTTAGCACATCGATATCCCCGTATGGCGGTGGCTCCACCGATCGAGGTCGACAGATTGTGTACAAGTACTTCTACATTCTATAACCTACATGTTCAATTCGACTTGCTCGCATCTATACTATTCTGCATCGCAACTTCCAGCTCCCTCTTCAACTGCTTCAACACGAGCACGCCCGCCTTGACCTGTTCATCAAGTTTCGACGACTGCGCCTTCAGGTCTCGCACTACCTGTCCTTGTTCTACAACTTTAGCTTCTAACGCCAAGACTTCGGGCGACTTTGGGCCGTCATAGATAGGCGCAGCAGCGACGGCCTTAGCGGTGCCTTTCTTCTTGTCTTTTGCATCAGCTTCCACAACTGCTGGTTCGTTCCCTCCGAACTTCTGTCTCCAGACGTCTGCCATACCCTCGTCGATTTTCTTGAATAGATGCTCCGGAGTTCCTATTGTGTGACCACCCAGTATATCAGTCGAAAGAACTTCTGGAACGGCGCGGGGTGGTGCGTTCAGTTGCTTGAGCATTGAATTGGAGATCGCAGGCATAAATGGGTAAATAAGGACGGAAAGTGCGTAAATCAGATTGATCGCCCGTGATACGACCTGAGCACACCGCGTTGGGTTTTCTGCCATCAATGCCTTGTTCAAGCCAGACGATTGAAGGTAATTGTTCCCTCGTATTGAGATAAGCATAATAGTTTGCAGACCAAGACGCAACTTCACGGCTTCCATAGCATCAATGTAGTCCTTCAATAGACCATTGACTGCTGAAATAAATTCTGCATCATGGGGATCATTGAGAGACAAGGGACCGGGAGCATCTCCACTATCTGGGACCACGCCGTTGTACAACAACGACACAAACTTCAAGGCACGATTGACGAAGTTGCCGAAACTGCCTGTGAATGAGCCTACAATCCTCCTGAGATGTATGCGGCTTACTTATTAAGTAGGACATTGTTGTTTGCTGCAATCTGTTAATAATTAGTAACTGTGAGTTGCGCCCGACTTTTGAAAAATGACGTACGCAGTCAGACCACGAGAACATAGAATCCGCAGTCTCTGGGCGCGTCGAAAGGAGGTAATACCGCCAAACAGATGCTGGGATCCCGGTATCCTTTGCCGCTGGTCCAAACACACCGCGGTTTTTGCTCTTGGAGAATTTGCCTCCCTCATAATTCAAGTATTCTTATTATGGGCACATGTTAGCTGAGCCGTCGCGTCATTCTTTTTTTTAAATAAAAAACCAACCTGTTGTAGAGAGATGATGCAGTTTCGTCCAATTCTGACCATCTGCGATTTGCATGGAGGGGAAATAGATGGTGTGGAAATACACATTATCTTTACCCATGAATTGGTAAAGATCAACGTTTTCGGGATTAAACCACCACTGTTCCCATGTGGGCAGGTAGTTTGCAGTTATACTTGGGTATCCGATAGGAGCGTCAAACTTACGAATAGGTCACTTCATATTACCGGTGCGGGCGGAAATGAACACTCACCCATACGTCTGTTGACAACGACAGTCAGATATTAGTGCGTATTCACGATAAGGAGAACTCACACAAAACTTTGTTTTTCATTCCATATACATCCTCCCCTTCGATAGGAACAGGTACCCCCCATGTAAGGTCGCGCGTCAGCGGAGCGGGCGTCAGGCCACTCCGAAGTCTCGCGTCTACAATCTCACCCTCCGTGTTAATGGTAGCGTTCACCGACCATCTTCCTTTCCTATACGATTCCTTGATCCATTCTTCCGTTTTTGATTGAATTTCGTCTAGCTTCAGGTACATATGGGTCGATATCCGCCTGATGACATTATGTGTCTTGTCAACGAGGCACCGTGGTTTTATCAATTCGATTGCGTCTAGTGTTCTACTACAACCATCACATTGGTCGCCTCGGGCATCCTTAAAGAATATTAGAAATAGTTATCATCGACAATGGATGGCAAACCTCATAGCTACAATGGGGACAGATCCCTTCGACGAATCGATCTGCCAAAAACCTACATATTATTGGCGAACAAACTAGAGGGGTTAAACGATCCAACATACCTCCGACACCCCTCGCAATACGTTTGTTCCTTGTCTTGCTTCTCTAGGTATCCATTCTTTTGTAAGTTGAGGTATACGGTTTGCGAAATCCTGCTCTTTTCGTCAAGCATGGAAAGATATAAGGGTATGGAAGTTTTACTTGGTATGCCAAGATGTTGATGTGCGTCCAAAGTAATCAAATCTAGTTTCTGGTTGAAGAGGTCAAAATACTGACACTGACATAGAGCATACCCAATTTCAAACCACTTATACGTCTCTCTATGCAGAGCGTGATATTTATCGCACAGTTCTTGCGGCGTGATGCCTTCCTTCAATGCTTGTGTTTCTGTCGCCGTACCGTACTCGTCTGTACCGCAGACGTAAAGTGTACGTCTGTTTCTTGTTCCTGTATTTGCATGAGTCAGGGAATGCCGTGACAAACGTCGTCAACATACGGCTATATCTGCACGGCGATGTTGTAATGTGAGGTATAGGTGTCTTGTCCTAGGTGTATTAAACGTACCGGCTGTACACGTCTGCGCTCAGCGTACTTCCAATGATATTTCCTAAAATCTATTAGCCGAATACATGAGCATATACTATCAACGACTCACCAAGATGTGGAACATTATTGCAATAAGGCAGTGCTGAGGTAATCAAGATATTCCTTTCCCCTTCTTTAGGCACACTGAAGATGGTAGCCACAACATATCAATCAGCTATGAGGTTTAACCGAGTAACAAAGACATTCACATTGGGGATAGGCTAGGCTCAGAAACAGTTCTCAGAAGGCCCTCCGCCTCTCTTATCTTCCGTGCCATTTGCGAAAACTTTGAACTTGCTTGAGCGACGAGATCAAGACTGTTTCCCTGGGTGTGGATGAGTCGATGCGATAACAAAATCTCAAATCTCCGAGGGTGCAAATAGTGCCAAATAACGCGTAATAACGATCTGGTGACATAATAATAGCCTGCAGGCTACCGGGCCATTTTGGTAGCGTAGCCATGACTTCATTGGCCAGGTTGGCCAGGTACGTACGCTGTCACTTAAAGCTGTGTCAGTACCGACTACTGAGTCTTCCAGATGGCTGCGACGTGACGCAGATGCAGGACAAACGCCTAGTTCGCAATCGGACTTCACCTTTCCTGCTGTGTTCATAGGTCTGGCAATTGGATGTCTCATTTGCTTCACAAATCTTAGCCTCGGGCTACAGTCCGGATGGATATCAATGTATACCCTCTGCTCAAGACTGTTGGGTTACCATAAACTGAGTATATCCTCACAGGATGTCTATACAGTCAGCGCTTATTGGCTATCTGATTTCGCGGACGCTCCCTAGGCCCCTCACACCTCAAGAAATCATTGTAGTACAGACTACGGCCGTAGCCACTGGCACTATGCCCCTTGCAGCGGGTTTTGTTGGAATATTGCCGGCATTACGACTACTGGACGAGGAACGTGACGGGGCCGCACCAGTGAACCTTACGTGGTTGTCTACGATTTCCTGGTCGTGCGCCGTTGCATACTTTGGGTTAGCTCCTGCTTTGGGTGCTTCTGGAGTTTTTCTTACCTAGATGCTTTCAGCGTTTTCCTTTCACCACCATTGCGAAAGCAAGTCGTGCGTCAACCATGCATCCTTTGGTGATGTGTGGCTAACTTCCGCCTTGCAGATAATCGAGGAACAACTTTCATTCCCTTCGGGGACTGCTACTGCCCAACTTATATCTGTGTTACACAAGCTACCCCCACCTGTCACATCTATAAGACAACGTCGAGGATATAGAGAAATAGACCCAGAAGACGACACGAATGCGAAACCTACTGCCGTGCCTTCCTTGGCAACTCCGGACGATGACGCTGAAAGTGACACATATGAGCGAGAGGCTGTACAGAATGAAGGTTGGTATGACCTCAAATCGAGCTTTGCTGTCTCTGGCTTTGTAGCAGTAGGTTAAGCCCCATTGGCACAAAATGGATGATACTTACCCGTAACCAAGATTGCTGCATATTTCTTCCCCGTCATCTTTGCAATTCCTGTGTTTGGAAGCTATTTGGCCGGAGATTGGTTATGGTATTTTACTCCTAGTCTGTCATATGTCGGACAAGGTGAGTTGTGTAACATGTCGCAGAATTTCGTTGAAACAGCTATTAGGTATCATCATGGGATTTCCAACTACCCTTAGTATGAACTTCGTAAGTCATTCCTTTCTTCCATCGATAAATAACATAGGCTGGTGTCGGGGCAGGGCATGCTCGTAGGATGGGGTATCTTATCACCTCTAGCGAAGTTTTCTGGCTGGGCGCCAGGTCCCGTTGGCGACATGGGAAATGGCTCTCGCGGCTGGATTCTGTGGATATCATTAGGTATCATGTGTGCAGATAGCCTGGTCTCTCTTCTGCCTGTCGTTGCTGAGTATGTTGGAGATTTGTTGGGACGAAGAAGCCACTATGATGAACTTTCTACCAATGACCACGAAACGGAGACACCGGATCGACTTGTTCCTCTATCTTGGGTTATACCCGGACTTTTAGCAAGTGTCATCATTGGTACTATCCTTGTCTGGGTCGTATTTGGTAAGGAGCATATCAAACCGTGGGCGACTATACTTGGATTTGTTCTTGGCGGGTTATTGAGTGTCATTGGGTTAGTACGTCTTGAACCCATAGTACAATGATTTCTGATGTTCTAACAGAGTTCGTGCACTCGGAGAAACTGATTTGAATCCCGTTTCTGGATTAGGCAAAGTTTCTCAGTTGTTCTTTGCATGGCTTCAGCCAGGAAATATCGTAGCCAATATCATTGCTGGGGGGGTTGCGGAAGCTGGTGCACAGCAGTAAGTATCAAAAAGATCCTTAACAATGGCATTTCTGACGTGGTTCGTCCAGAGCAGGTGACTTAATGCAAGACTTAAAGACAGGACATTTATGTCACGCATCGCCTAGAGCGCAATTCTTCTCACAAATAATTGGATCTTCAATATCAATCTTAGTCACGGCAACAGCATACATGTTGTACAATCGCGCATATGTGATACCCGGGCCATCATTCCCAGCGCCAACAGCCTACGTGTGGCTAAGCCTTGCGAGACTACTCCGTATGTGTAATGATATTCTCCATAATTTCCCAGTTCATTAGTCTCCCTAGGTGATGGCCAATTGCCTAATAACTGTCGATCATTCATGTCCGTCTTTGCTCTCATTTTTGGTATGATTTCTGCGATGAAGAGCTATGCTACTTCTCGGCGGCTAAGATATGCAAAATGGATACCTTCTGGTGTCGCGTTCGCAATTGGAATTTTGAACACACCTTCTTTCTCTATAGCACGTTTGATCGGAGGAATTATGGAGTACGTATACCGCACACGATATGCCAAGGGCCAAAATGATATTCGACTCGTGGTGATTGCAAGTGGGTTTGTTTTAGGGGAGGGTGTGCTGGGCATTGTCTCACTTGCTCTGAAAATGCTTGGTGTTGGCGTGCTTAGCTGTTGGGGGTGTGGCCACGGGCAGTGTGGAGGCTGTCCAGGCGCTTGATGTGTCCCTTTGTATTGTACACGTCGCTTCCACGTCACATCCGTATATATGCCTCATGCCAGTTCCGATCCACATCTCCAATAAACGGGTGGATCTGTTTTGTCGTCTTTAACTTTTACCTTGTTTCCTCCCCCCAACTAGCAGCATGGTCTGGGATAACAGAAACCGAGTGGAGCTCGCCAAAATTCCAGCTTTGACATTCTACAGAAATGCCGAGACAGCTGGTCGTCGATCCCGACTTCCCCAGCTAATTTGCAGAGGGAAGCCGTGCAATATGTACCAGCCAGAAGTCATCCACTGCCGCAGACTACCCGGTGGTTATGGGACTGATATTGATTGGAAAGTAGGTACTACGCTGGTGGCATGCCTAGAGATGCCGGTTGCTGACACTGGCATGACCTCGTTTTAGTGTGAAGCGGACCTTCCGGATTCTCTGCGCTTTGGGAAGGTAGAGGTTAGCTGCGAAGGGTGGTCAGGTCCAGGCGACCCATATGTCATGAAGGGTACAACTCCCATGCATACAAATATCACTACGAGACTAATCCTTCGCAGGATCATGTTCGCTTGATTATAGGCTAGTTGAAGTGCCCGGCACACTACGAGGCAACCGCCCATCCGGTTGGACATGTACGTATTCAACGCTTACGTTTAGTATCCGAGGGCACTAACCGCTCTGCTTCGTCGTTGCAGCGCAAGACGTACTGTCACTAGCTTTCACCACCATATGGGTCCTAATAGTGTTTTACATCGCTTACAGTTTCATTCACAACTATCTCACGTCCAGAAATCAAGGTCGTCGGCCTGGTGTGCAACCATCAAGTGGTCCCAGGCCTGGCGGTGGAGGGGGTGGAGGCAGCGACTCCTCCCAGAGGAATTTCTTCCCCGGTGGTTACGATGACCCTCCCCCGCCCTATACGGATGACCGAAAGAGAAATCAATCAGACGGAGTTTGGAGACCAGGCTTTTGGACCGGTGCTGCGCTAGGTGGACTCGCAACTCACTGGTTTAATCGCACCCCATCTCAAGCACAGCCACCGCCTGCTACACCCTATGACTGGGAACGCGAGAGATCGTACCAAATTCCTTTCGCCTCTCGTCCGTTGCGACGTGTGACGCCGGTGCGGTCCGTACGAGATGATGATGACCGTAGTGAAGGGCCATCAAACCTTGGATCTATAAGAAGAAGTACTGGATTTGGTGGTACAAATGTGCGATGAAATTGTCAGTCCGTATTTAATACTAGGCTATATCTGTTGGCGATGGTATGATTAGTGTAGACGACATATGTAGCAATTGATGATCAACACAAGGAAATACACCTGCGATACATCGGGCGAACGTGCTAGTTGTCACTTTGGCAATATCCTTACTGACCTCGGGTTTGAGGCAGTGACACTATCTATAAAGATGCTGTATGCGGCAGGCTCGCCTGATCCGATAAGTAGTTCCCACCTTGGCGGAGTGCCACACTTACACTAGCATTCTATGCGTACTTCAATGGATAGCACTCTTGAAGACTTGAACTCTGGAGACTTCGTGGTCCGTCACAACCCCAAAGTTTCGTAATGGCAGTTGCATTTCTCGTAGGTCAGGCGAAAACGAAGACGGCACCCAGCCTACTGCGGAAATCACTGTTGCTTGCTCTGTTATGATGACTCTCCTGTGTACCCGGAAGAGCTGGCTTTGCCTCAGCTCCAACAATCTCCTCCCCTCTCTGGACAGCTGGATATAGCATATAGTACTGACTCCGATACTTTATTTCAACGCCCTCCCTCGCGCACCGCATACGCCGACCAGAATGACGCATGCACTTCGAATGATCGAGGTTCGCCTATACTACAAGGCCCAAACTCACTATATCCACTTTGATAATAGATAGCCAACAAACCTCGCCTGAAAGTCAAGCCGAACCTGATGTTGTTCCACCTGGAACCGGGGCTATAAATCTGGTAACTGTCGATAATTTTCTCAAGCATTATATGTGCGCTACCACTAAGAAGTCAAAAACGTACAAAGCAAGATTTGTCAAACTCATCGGCCAACAGGATGACCCTGTCATTGCTCACGGAACTGAGTATCTGCGGCTGCGTTCTAGGCAAATCGAGAGGCTGGTGTCAAGTCGCCGGCCCTCTACATCTCCTGGTTCCGATTCTGTTCCTCCGACCCGTACAAGTCGTCGTCAAGGTTCACCCAAGCGCCGCAAACAGAAACGAAACCGCCTAGCGACAAAGCTCTTGAACGCTGTAATCGTGACCTCTGGGGAGCCTAATGAAGACTTGCTACAATCTGTGGCCGACGACGAAAATTTGAGAATAGCATTACAGATGGTTCCGCAGCCACCATCCTCACCAAAGCCGAGAAAATGGTGTTTAGTCGATCCCAGAAAGGTGACAGCTCCTTTTCGTGCTTCTACATTTAAAACAGTCGGAGAGAAGAAGATGACAGTGGAGACACCGATGTCATATGGGCTTCTCACATCCCAGCAGTTTGCTCTAGCTCGTGAATTCGCGAGAGGAGATCCAGAGACTTGGGTAGGGTCGCAGGAGATGAGTTCACCTTGTGTGGGGACAAGTCGGCGTATTCTCGCAAAGAAAGTTGTAGTCAAGTCGCCGCCTCCGCTAGACCTGGTGTCCTTGTCTCCCAGAAAGGGGGGGAACGTGCACAAATCGTCGAGGTGGATCATTCATGTTGATTAAAGAGCATCTGTCTCTTACAGCTACCAGGAGAATCCCAATGAGGTCAAAAGTGAAGACTCGGGCTTCTGCGACGAATGTCCCTTCTGAATACGGCAGGTTCCCTGAGGGGTTGTATCTTGATAATGGGCGAAGACCTTTAGATATGGTACCTGTACCAATCAAGTCGCGCATTGGACATCAAAGAGAAGATTCGGACGCTGGCCAAGAACCGAATAGCACCATCAATCCTTGCACGAGCATCAGCAACCTATGTATTCAAGAAACATCAAATTCGATTGACGACGTCCGTTTGGAACCTGCGTCGTCACCCTTGTCACAGCGTTCCGTCCCAGCCTCCGTTGTTTCCGAGTTCTCATCAGCTCATTCTGAGCATCCATCAATTGCTTCTTCAAGCAGGAGTCTCTGTGTGCAACTCCACGACCAGTGTTAAAATCGCTAGTGCCGTTCCCAGACCAACTTGGTGAAAAGGGGAGATTAACAGCGCGCAGCAGAAAGAGATGGAGCAGTGTTTTCCGAAGGTAGGTGAGGTTAGAATCGGTTAATATTAACTATCACTTCTACAAGTCATAAGCTTCGACAAGCGGAGTAGATGTTTCTTTCCCTTCCACATCACAGCATGGAACATTCTTGGAAGACCCTGCTATTTGAAAACTCTCATCCGTTCTCCATTCATCAGCAAACTGGATACCTATTTTCCATAACTCGGGTACAGGCGTAGATGGCAGGGCAGGAATGGCACCTGCATTCTCGAGGAGCTGCACGTAGTTCAATCAACCGATACATATACACATATAGCACACTTACATTGAGAGAATCGAACACCCAGCGTGTGCAGTTCCATTCGGGCTGCTGGTCTGCATACTTTGGAACTGGCACGTCCCTGACAATCTTTTCGACCGAATCTTGGTCTCCCAACCCTTCCAATGCCATAACCTGCCCCACATACATCAATGCTACAAGTCTCATTCTCAACTTTGTGCCCTTGACATGCACATCGGCCTTCTCGATACGGAACTCCCAAGTGACGCGCCCATTGCCAGATTCATCTCTGGCAGGAATGTTGAAAACGTCCAATTTGGTTCCTATGCAGTTTTGGTCTGTGCATTCGCTCTTTTCGGTGGGTATGCTGTGCTTTCGAGATAGAGCGGATGTGAAGCGGTGTAAGAGTGAGTTGGAGGGGGTTTGCGCTTTGTTATAGCCATCGTGGGCTTTCTGATGGCGTACGTGGACAGCGAGGTCAGGTAGGACGACGAGGGCTGCGTGATAGTGTGAGAGAAGCCTGGGTGAGGGCATTCGTGCATAGTAGGCCATGTATAGGCTGTGTCGGGAGGACATGGTAGTGGTGTGGGTCCTTGTTGATTCCCTATTTTCTCTGTCTGGTTAGGCTGACATAATGTTCGCTGCGGCCGTTCGTATCATCTGTGTTCCCGCCTATTTATAGTATAGTATAGTATAGTGGTAGTATGGGTTGATGATGACATGTGGCTGTGTTCTTGGCCGCCTATGTCATGTGCCAAGGGCTATTTAACGGATAGAGACTTCTCCCTTGAACCACCATGACCTTTTTCAACTTTCTGAGAAACCGCACCCCGCACGATAATACGGACAACACAAGCGCTCCACCAGCGTGGAGTGCTGCTCCCGAACCCATTGTAAGTTGATACTATACTATTTTCAGGGACGAGGTGAGATCGGTCGTTGCAGCATGCCTTTGGAATGTTCTCGGACGTCCCTGAAGGCGAATACGAAGCTGGCGAAGAGTATTGCGCCCGGTACCCAGTAGCACTTGCCAAGCTCTTACCGTCAAATGTCGCAGAGAGGATACATACCATCGGATCTAGGGCGTGGGGTATGCAAGTACCCAATGTGCCGCGGTTTCGAGGAACGATATCAAAGACGGGTAGTGGGACGACGTTGATTCACACGGAGAAAGAGTGCCGCGACACGAGTGTTCTAAGTGATTTACCGATTCTGGGTGGACTGTATGACATTCCAGGGGACATGGATGGGGTGTATTTTGAGATTGAGGTGAAGAGAATGGATGAGATCGTTGCGATTGGAACGGCGTGCAGACCGTATCCTGGATTCCGGTTTCCAGGGTGGAACAGACTCAGTGCGGGGTTCCATCTGGACGATATGAGAAAGTTCTTCGAGGATCCGGATGGTGGGAGGGATTATGTGACGGCGCGGGTGGTGAGGTCCGGGGACGTAGTTGGGTGTGGGTACGAGTTTAGGAGGGGAGTGGTGTTTTTCACATATAACGGGGAGAGGCTGCCGGATGCGTTTACAGGTGTGTATTTGCCGAGGGGCAAGTATGATGTGTATGGTGCGATTGGGGTGGTGGGACGGAGTGAGATTGAGGTGAATTTTGGGGCGGATATATTTCGATGGAAGGAAGGGAACGGGGAGAGGTGGCGGATTGATAGACACGTTGGGGGGACAGAGGAGGGAGCATTGCCGGCGTATTCTCTGACGTAATGTTGTGGGATGTTTGTCTGCGGGCCTCGTGTGTGTGTGTGTGTGTGTGCGAGGACAGACAAACAGCGGCAAAGTGCGCGTTGGTGAAAGGATGTCGTTCAACGGAACGCCCCTCGCGCAAGGCAGACGCCTCGACCACAGCACTTTTCTTGGTAAAAAGCCGCTTTCCCAGCGCACCCGCTCCCCCGAGCCTCCTCGCCTCATCCACCCCTCCGCAAGGCAAGCCGCGTGTTTTTCATATCGCTCCCTACTTCTAATCTCATCCGCTTTTTTAGCGTTGCCTCCTCCTCTTCTGCCTCCACCAGAATTCCTCCACAGCCCTCCTCGGACGACGATAACCAGCCCGCCCTCGTCCGCTACGCCCGTCTCAAACAGCGCGAACAGGCAAACGCCGTCGCCCTCGCTCAACGCCCCGGCGGCCCCAGAATTATCACTTCCCCTCCCAACCCCGAAAAGTGGGCTCTCAAGGACACCTCAGTCAACGTCGCTACTGCATTCCACCAGGCTGCCTCTTCCGCTGCTCCCGATATTATTGACATGCAGACCTACGCCAACAACCATAACGATGCTTGGGCGTCGGGGTCTAACAGGCCCAATCCTGCCGTCCCCCGGAGCACTTCCGTAGAATATGAAAAAGAAACGCACCAGACGAGTTTGAGGAACCGTCTCGCGCCTCCTCCCTCGCGCCTGAACAACTCGGCCGGAGCCGGCCTCCGCACGACTGTACCCCAGGGCACACGACGACCCCTCTCCAAGACGGCCTCTGTCCACCACGTGCCCGACTCGGAAGGGGAGGGCGAAAACGGACTAGACGCCGGTGAGCGTGGAAAGAGCCCCCTCAACCAAGTCATCGACGTCGCTAAGCGCGCGCTGGCCCCTGCCACGTTTTACCTCCGTCAGAGGTCACAAGAGCCGGAGGGCCCCGGAGACAAATCGAACATTTCGACAATGAGCAATACAAATGGGCAAAACTCGAGTTATGATTATTCGGCGGAAGAGCGCGAGTTCCAGGCTAACCGCTCCCAGACGAGCGTGAAACCGATCAGCTCTTCCGGCGCCGGCAACGGCCGTCGCAAGAACCGCATGTCGATAGACAACAAAGCGTACAAGCCTCCACCATCCGATGCTGAGAGCTCTGAAGAGTATTCAGACGATGGTAAGGGTCGTCGGAGACGGAAAAAGAAGAGGGGAAACGGGCCTAATGGAGGACCGTTGACGACACTCCCTGTCATGGCTACCGATAAGAAAAAGAAAAGAAGAAGAAAGAGTGGAACAAGTGTAGAAGGTGAAGAGGACGACGAAGGGAGTGAGAGTGAAGGTAACACGACGGCAGCAGAAAAGGTTGGCTTACACTTTGCTTCTAGTGCTCTGGTTGACGTTTTGGTTAGACATCTAATCAACGAGCCTCTGTTGCAAGGTCGTCTGTACCTCCGGTGTCTCGGCAATCCGTACGACGTTCGGTCCCACCACAGCCTCAAAACACAGGTGACGTATCTCTCAATGACGCTGAGCAAGGACTACATTCTATACCCGAAGTCGAAATAGAAGATGAAGAAGTAGAAGCTGGAGCTGAAGCATGCGATGCATACGACTCTGAATTACCACCTGACCCAATCCCTATCCAACCCTCCGTACCATTCTCAATAGGTGCCTTCCTAGGACGGACAGTCCATTTGTCGGTCAAGACGTGCCTGAACCTAGTCGTGTTCTTTGTCAACATCCTGTCTGGCCTGTTCTTCGTCATTGGCCGGATATTGGGAACAATAGTGGAGATCATTCTTATTCGTCCCCTCCGTGTCATTGGTCTTGTAGGACCGGGATCTTCTGATACCGATCTATCACAACGCCCTGCTAAATCAATGGGCAAGTACCTCCTTATTGGACTAGCTATCCTCGGTGCATGGCACATCCTTCAAGAACCAAACAGCTTGCCGTTTCCTTCGTCTATCCCGTCCTTATTCGCGGGTAAAGGCAAATCCACCAAACACGATCGTGTATTCGTCGCTCCCGAGGGTATACCCGCCAACCTTGAGGAAATCATTACCCGCCTGCAAACTATGGAATCTGCCATATCCGAGCTAGCCCACCGCAATGGCGATCGTGAGAACAACCACGACGACCTTCTGAATCGTTTCCATGAGCTAACAGAGCATGTGTCGCGTGAGGCGAGAGAGCAGAAACGTGTGTTGGACAATGTAGAAGGGCGAGTACGAGACGGTGTCACCAGGCGCATTGAGGAGCACGTGGAGAGAAGACTGGTTGAGGGTGTTGACAGACGAGTGGATAGGCTGGTTGATCAACGGGTGGATAGAAGGGTGGAAGAGGGTTTGACGAATCGGATGAAGGAGGTTGAGAGGAAAGTGATAGACGGAGTGATAGGCGGAGAGCTGGGTAGTGTGAAGAAGGATATTGAAGTATTGAAAACCAAGGCGGCTTCGGCTTCTGCAAGTGGAATTAAAGATGCAAATGATGATGAGGCGCGCGCGAAGATTCGTGTCCTAGAAGAACGGCTGGGCGAGATTGAGGGTGAAGTTACAGATCTGGGCAAGAAAGCCATCGTCCCGGCGGCGTCTGCGACCCATTCAGGAATAATCCATCCCTGGTGGACAAGGTTCTCGCCCTCCAAAGGTTCATCGCAGTCAGGCATCATGATCAAGTCGACGGATGGTCAAGACATTACAGCGCTTCTCGATCAACTTGTTACATCCTCTGTGCTCACCCACCTGCACAAAGATGCTCTGTCAAAGCCTGACTATGCGCTCTTCTCTGCAGGGGCACGGGTGATCCCCTCGCTGACCTCTCCAACGCTGGAGCTCCGTCCGCCAACAGTGTCTTCTCGCTTCCTCGCATTCGTCACTGGACACGGGTACGCCCTCGGCAGGCCGCCGGTGACAGCGCTGCATCATGAAGTACAGAACGGGTTCTGCTGGCCGTTTAGTGGGAGCCAAGGACAACTGGGCGTCGCGCTGGCCGCGCCGGTGAAAGTAGAGAGTATCAGCATTGACCACGTCCCGAAGGAAGTGGCGTTCGATGTAAGGAGTGCGCCCAGGGAGATGGAGGTGTGGGGGTTGGTAGAGGGCGAGGACAATGTGAAGAAGGTGAAGGAACGACGGGTCCAGGAAGAGGTCCAGGAAGAGGAGTACCCTTACCCTCCCACACTACCCCGTCAGCCAGAGTACGTCCGCGTGGCGAATTTCACCTATGACGCAGATGGGCCCAGTCATGTCCAGAACTTCCCCGTTTTGGATGAGATTAGGGAGATGGGGCTCGACTTTGGGATTGTGGTATTGTTGGTGAAGAGTAACTGGGGTCGAGAGGATTTCACCTGCCTGTACAGGTTTAGAGTGCATGGGACTAGACTGGAAGCTGCCTTGGGGGGCGTTGAGGGGACGGAGGCTCCTGCAGCAGCGTCTGAGAAGGTGTAACGTTTTTTAGACGTGCGTTCATGAAAAGAATTCAAGAATGGGTTGTATTATCAGTTTCTGTCTTCTCCTGTTCTCTTTTCTCTTTTTTTCGGATTGCAAAGTTCTAATTCGTGTTACTGATTGTTTCTCTGCTACACATGCTTCCGTTTTACTAATTTTTACTTTCCCAGTTTTTTTTTTTCTTTGTTTTTTTTTTCCGCATACCGTATGGGGTCGAAGTTGCGGAGGCTTTGGGAGCTCGCACATGCTGTATATCACATTCTACCGCATACTGCACTGGCATTGTTTAATACACTATGCATTTATACCTATATCCTTTTTTTTTTTTTTTTGATACATGCTTTCCGTTGCTGTTGCTTGCGTAGACGTACGTACAAATATATGCATATGCAAAGCAAGGTAAAGCGAAATGAATCTCTTGGGAGATCTCACAAGGCGTGAACGCGTGGACCTGGCTAAAGGATGTAGGGGGAAGGTTAGCTTTCAACATATTTCTGATGGATCGGAAATAAAACAGAAGCCCATCCAAGTATAGTTACCCTGTTTACGAGGGGCGAAAGTTCTGTCAACACTTCCCGTCCTCGTGGGTGAATCAATACATTCCTGGTAAACAACGTCTCTGCCCTAAACCAAGTATATGATACATGGATGCTTACACCCACACTGGAAACTGCCGAAGCTCAAGCGTGCCGGCGCGGTCCGATTCCCATTTTACACGTCCACCGAAGAACCCCAAGCCCTTAGATCGACCACGTCCATTCCTCTTCTAATCCACCGTTATCTCGGGGAACAGAACCGCCTGCCTGCCTCTGGTGCTGAATCGTCCAAATGGGGAAACCCATTCATGTCGAGAATCGCGTAATTTGTTGTTTGACATACACGAGGCCTACTTGGGACTAGTTGTGGTACGAGCCCGTCGAACCTGGCTGAACAAAAGGGGGGGAATTAAAAATGAAAGGAAGGTACGGTCAGAAATGTCAAAAAGATCAGTTCCAGCTGCCAATGAACCTTAGTGAAGGTCTATTTATATGTTGCGGGTTTCTTCTCAACCCAAGTACATAACGCATTGTTAATTTATTTGTGGAGCACATTCTTATTCTCCGAATCCCTAGCCCTTGGTAGGGAGCCGTCGCCCCTGCTGCCGAGTTGTCCATTTAGAGAAACTTGCTAATGTCAAGAAATTATGTTCAATGATGTACACGTACACAAGCCCAACGGTTCATAAACCCGATGATGATGGAGCGGTGACAATGGAAAAAAGGGCACAGCCAGGTCGTCCGTTTGGGGAAATTCGCTAATGTCAAGTCTGTTTGACGTGCACAGGCATTTAGTTGCTTGATTACTTATTGCATAAGGCGATTAAGGCCGATGATAAGTCATTGGAAAAAACAAACAGGCACAACCAGACTGAAAGGGAGACACCGCTGACGGCGTTGAATGTTGAATATCCGCGGTCGCAGGTGAAAGTCTATATTTACGTCGTGCTTCTCCATAGGTTTTCCAACACAGGAATAACATATTTGTACTGGAACATGAAAGTGAGCATGTTCACGTCCAATGTCATTCTTGACATGGTCTAAGGATTTCAAACCCAGCAGATGGTGTGTAATGAATTACGACGTTTTATTGCAGGCGCCATTATGACAATCTGTCTACCCCACACATCAGCCGATGAAAATGGTACCTGTCATCCGTTCCGACTGACCCATATAGTTTATTGCCCTATGATGTACAAGAAAAACTACGTGGTTGGGGATCCCAGGTAGATCCAAGAAAGGTCCTTGCACGATTCCCGACCGTTCCTGGCCATTTCGGTTGTTCCTCCATGGACAGAAATGGTATAGTGCAAAAAACCATTATGATAAGACTTATTCAATTATTCCGTCATTCTCACGTGTATCACATAAGAGGGAGAGTTCATTGGTGAAATATGAACATGATGGACCCCAAGATTTCCAAAGAGACCGACAGTGCAGAGCAGGTCTACCTGGAAAATTCCCCAACGCATGTGGCCTTTGAAGACTACTTTTACTATGCATCGTTACAGCGTCAGGAAGAACGTGGAGACGAACGTATTACGGAAACCAAGAAGTCACGGATCTTTAATGTCGTAGCAACAAGCGAGAAGACTGGAGATCTGCCCCAGCCTCCACCAATGACGCCAGACGAGATGGAACGTGCCAATGCTTCTCGCGCGTTACGAATTGCGTCGTGGACATCCGTTTTTTACCTGATTACCACCGATATCCTGGGACCGTTCAATGCCCCGTACGCGATATCACAGGTCGGGTGGGTTCCTGGTATCCTCCTCTACTTCTTTAGTCAGTCAGCGCAATTTCCACTTGCAAATTATATATATCTATTGACACATTGGTGCGCAGTGGGCATCATGGCAACTTACTCAGGCCTGATCCTATGGAAGTTATTCCTGAGGCTGGATTCCTTCCGATACCCACTCAGGACGTATGCCGATATTGCAGAACGTATTTATGGGAAATCTGCTCGACATATTTGCACCTTCTTGCAGACGTTACAGTTAATTGTCAATGTGGGTATACAGTGTAAGCGAGGAATACCTAGGCTGATGCTATCCTAGGTTGCCACAATTTGCTTGGGGAATGGACAGGCCCTGTCACAAATCACCAAAGGACGAGTGAGTCGTAGGTGATAAATCAGCCCGCCAATGTGTCACACTCCCGCAGCTATGTTTCGCTGTCTGTATTGTCATCTTTCCGATTATCGGCATAATCATTGGTCAGATACGGACTCTGAAAGTAAGCAAGGATTGATGTCGGGAGTACTAAAACATCGCCTGACTCTAATATTAGAACTTTAGCTGGTTTTCAAACGCTGCCATATGGTAGGGTCCGCATACTTTTTTTAGTACGAGTTCACGACTAAATAGAGACTCGACCTCAGGATCAACCTTAGTATCATATTTATCTCAATGGGATTCGTCGCTCATAGTCCACCCAACTATATTGCGGCCAAACAATCTCTGGGAGTGGATCAAGGACCTGTTGTAACGTTGAAATTTGTCAGTTTGCCGCTGTACTCAAAGGTGAGATAACTGCGCTCCATGAAATGGCATGTTAATTAACGGAACTTAGATTAACGGCGTTATGAATATGGTCCGTGATTCCCAGGTGGTTGCAGGATACCCTTTTTTCATATGCTTTGTCATAGGTATTCGCTTATGGAGGAGCAATGATCTTCCCAGAAATTGTCGGTCTCTTCCTGTTCCCCGGTTTAAACATTTCTTACAAGCCTTTAGATGGCAGAGATGAAGAGACCAATGGACTTTTGGAAAGGCCTTGTTCGTCGCATATTTTATTTTATTTTGGAACTGAAAATTGAGGTGGAATCATCAGACGCTTGCGCAAAGTATCATCTTTTCCGCTTACTTACTTTACGGTTGCTTCGTCTATGTGAGTCTTGTAATATCCCCCTGCGGATAGTCCCCAAGTTTAACGAACTTCATAGGCCTTCCAAGGGCAATTTACCCTGCCCTTGGCTTTCCAAGGCGTGAGTAAATATGCATGGCAGACGGTTGGTTAGCAGCCTTTTAATCATCCCTCCTACTGTTTGACACTAACACTGCGAAGGCAATGTCCTATTCTTCGTAACGGGTATCATCGCTGCTGGTCTTTATGGAAACATAGGAATCAAGGTTATCTACATCAACATCGTCGAGGGCTGGTTTAATGGTCCTCGATACTTAACCTTTAAAGGGAGAATAATTTGGACATGTGCGTTTTTACACTCCCGGTATTCGTTCGCTTACCTACGCGATAAAATTAGTTATGGTCTTTATATACTGGGGCGTTGGTTCGTACCAATCCATGCCCTTCCATCCCTTCATGCAACTGATCAATCCACGCTCTTTATCAAATTTTAGCATTCGTTATTGGATCAGCCATCCCTCAAATCCAAACAATCACCGGTCTCATTGCCGCCGTCGCCATTATGCAGTTCTCGTACACATTCCCGCCTCTTCTTTGGGTTGGTTATCAAATCATCACAGATGCTATGAAAGAAGATGAGCCATACGTTCCTGGGGCTGGGGCCAGGGGACGCATAGACTCATGGAGGGATTGGTCTCGCTGGAAAAGGGTAAGTATGCCTCTAGAAGGGGGGGGGGGGGGTAATAAAATACTTCTCTCAGGCTGGCTTCGTTTCCCCTAATGCTGAAGCTAACGTTAAATTGTGCCTTGCAGGGCCTTTTCTCCGGACAATGGTACTTCAAGTTGTTTAACTTGGCTGTCGGTCTGGCAGGCCTAGCCACGGCTTGCCTTGGTATGTGGGGAGCTGGTGAAGCCATTAAGGCAACCTTTGCTTTGGCAGGCGTGGCTACCTCATTTAGCTGTGTCGCACCTGTATGATCGAGTATCTGATTTTGCGAGATGAGATATCGTAAAATGTGTTTCTCCTTTTAAATCTCCCTAAGTGAAAGTACACATGATGTATGTGCGGTCAACATGCCCTTTCGTAGTTTCCGGTAGATTGAAATCAAACGCATCCAGGAGGCTTGCTACGATTCCACGAGCCTTCAATTGTCAGGACCACCCAAGACGTCGTAATGAAGAAATCCCGTCGTCAAAGCACAAACCCATTGATTACATACAAACATGAAGAGTGGATACATTGATACAATGACACGTTGCGTAGCCAATAGCAATCTAACTATTTGCAATGTTAAGCAACAATTGCCGGCAGTCGAGTTTGTACTGATATCCGAGTCATTACGATGCGGATTTCCGAGCTCCCGGTTGGACCACGCGATGTTGTACACATCAACCAATGTGTTGCATGCTTCCTCGTGGGTTTCTCAACTCAAGTAGCACATTATTATTAATTTATTTGTGGAGTTTCCCGAACTCCCCTGTTACTAAGTTGTCCATTTAGGAAAATTTCCTAACTATGTTCAATGATATACATGTACACAAGCTCGACGGTTCATGAAGCTGATAATGATGGAGCACAGCCAGGCTGAGAATATTCGTCGGTTTGGGGAAATTTTTCTAATATTAAATCTGTTTGACGTGCACAGATAGGTATTACTTGCTTGCTTACTAATTGCGTAAGATCGAATGGTAAGTCGTTCAAAAAAGAACAGGCACAACCGGATTGAAAGGGAGACACAATATGAGAATACATTTTTACTGGAACATGAGAGGGAGCTTCTTTACAATGAAAGTGAGTACGTTTACAGTTCAATTTCATTTTTGACTTCCAATACGTTCTTACTTATTCAAAAAAAAAGAAAAGTCATGTTTGAGGATTTTAAACTCAGCTGGCGGTACGTAAGGATTTTAATTATAGGGGTATCTCCCAGACATCGGTTCATAGGCTTTCGCCCTCTAAAAACTATGTGATCACGGGACCCCAGGTAAGTCCCTGCACGCTTCCTGACCATCTCAGTTGCTTCTCCATATGCAGAGAGAGTATAGCGCGATGAACCATTTATTCCGCCATTCTCACGTGTATCATATGGGAGGGAGAGCTCAAAAGATTCTCGTGCCTGGTGCAAGGCGCATCGAGCTATCGGTTCAGTCTAGGCTCCTAGAACCTGTATAATTGAGGGGCTATGCTTGGATAAAAGTAATGGTTGCGATCAAGTTATATTCGTTCCTCGGTGGGCATCGCTCGAGATTGTGACTTCAATGGGTTGTTTGTTCCAATCTTCCGCAATTGTTTCCAGCATAATGTCTCCATTCTGTAACATACAAGCGGTATCATAGTATACAATTCTTAATTTTACTTAGAGATCCGAAAACTTATCAGTGGCCTATTACGAATAGCAGTGTCATGATATCCGTTCGTGAGGATGCAAGGTATGTATGTAGCTCACCTCGGTCAGAAGCTTAGAAATGCCAGGTTCGCGGGCAGAATGGCCAGCATCGGGGACAATGTGAAACGTTGCCTCGGGGAATGCCTAACAGATGTTTAGCCATGCCGGACCGCGGGAACAAGGGAAGTACCTTATGGAGTGCATATGCCGTCGTTGCCTATCATAGTTGATTTGCAATAAATACACGAAACACAGAGAGGCCTAACGACACTCACTGGGCACACGACGTCATATCTACCTTGTATGATTATAGTGGGTATATGGCGTCTATAATGAATGTATTTGGGTATATGACGAGAGATGAAGCAGAACATACATCTTATCGATAGACTGCTGCTCCAAAAGCTGTCCATCTCTCATAAAGCCCTGTCAACTATTAGACTATGGCCCGTGATAAGCGAGATAAACAAACATCGTTAACAAAGTAGTGGTTCTCGATCTTGGCAAAAGCACTTAGAGTCAACTAATCAGAGGAAGTCACATTAGCTAAAGTATAAACTTACGTGGAATACTTATCATCGTCTGCATGGGTGATGGCTTCGTAGTCAATATGCAATTTCGACGTCGACATTCTGCGATGAGCCATTAATCGACCAGAGTAAGCGTGTAACGGATAGTAATAACCCACTCCCACTTGGTCCAAGCTTTGGCAGCTCGGAGCCTGACATTTTCATCCGAAGAGTTGAGTGCCGTATGATAAGCCTTTATCATGTCGCGCCGCTCTGACTCAGGAATGACCGATTCATATTCGGACCTTTCAGGGAACAATAAGATGAACAATATTTTGAGGCGTTGATCGTTTACCAGGCTTCGGGGAAAATATGAGAGGCGCCTTCTTGATAAAAGAATTTGGTTTCACTAAAAATAATTATGAGAATGATTAAGGAGGTTGAGTAGGTGATTGTAACCTCTTGCGCAAGGTGAAAATGCCCCTGATGAACGTCAAGTAAGTTCGCATTTCAAGACGCTACAAAATACCATCATACCGAAGCACCAAGGATTTCACACGTTCCGGATGAGTCTGACAAATTTCAGGTCTTAACGAGTATTGAGAGAATAGATACGAAGTACATTACCTGGGCATAGGCCAGGGAAAGTGTAGAGCCCTTCACACGAGTAAACTTGTTGTTTGTCGACTACACCTTCGGACAAGAAACTTACCCATGAGCCTCCAAAAACATTCCACTTCTCTATCTTCAGATGTTCGCGCAGCTTCTCAATGTCCTTGACAAGATCCCATGTCGTATTTTCCTCGATGGAGGCGCTTCTGTAAAACGATCCAATTGATATTATAATCAAATGATGCACACGGGGAATAGTCTTACGGCGTCGACTTTCCCGCTCCTCGTTGATCAAACAGAATGATCTTTTCGAGGTTGGCTTCAGTAGTAACACAACAAGAAAGGAAGTTACCTTGTATTTTTTTGGATTGAAGTACTCCCTGTCTTGAGGGCCCGTCCCCCCACCAGGACCACCTAAAGATGTAATATGAGAGGATGTGATACACATAGTTCATCGCACAACCATGGAGAAATACAACTGATATCGGCACATCGTTAGCACAAACGGTTTTTATGATCGTGGTTAAAAAGGGGCACCTGGATTGCCATCTGTCTTCCCAGATACCTCGTAGCTGGATCGACAGCACTGTCAGACGCAAAACGCTGACACTGGAGGCTCCTTGGCTCACTATAGGGTATGGATATCGGATACCTTGAGGTTTCCGGCGTCGAATGGGTCAGTTATGGGGTACATGGCACAGATAGTGGAGAATCTCTTCTGAAACACCAAGGAGAGGGTATTGTAGGGGCGTATCAGATTCCCAGGATAACGCATGCAGACAAATAAGGAAATACCATAAAAGGGCACTCGGTTCACAGGTTCCATAAATTAGCCGTACTCTTTCTTCCTTCAACCCTTTCATCATGTCCGACAAGGTCTTTACCCAGATTCCCCCGTCTCCGACTCCTTTTACCGAGGACCCCCGCGCTCAGCTTTCTACATCAGAACAGGAAAAATACCAAGAAGTTCTTGACCATTTCTCAAAGGATAATTATACCATCCCAGATACAGAACACGATGCGGGGCTGTTTGAAGAAGAAAAGTTTTGGCTTTCGCGCGAATGTTTATTGAGGTACAGAAACATCCATCTATTTATGTTAAACGCGCTCAGACACGACTTTTGATAGATATTTGCGCGCTTCAAAGTGGAAAGCCCAGGCAGCCATTCAACGGCTCGAGCAAACTCTCAAGTGGCGGAGAGACTTTGGCCTCTATGACGTAGTCACAGCTCAGCATGTCGAGCCGGAAGCAGTGACAGGCAAAGAAGTTGTCTATGGCTATGATAATGAAGGACGCCCTGGCTTTTATATGTTCCCCAGCCGACAGAACACGGATGAAGCGTCGCGTCAGATAMAATTTGCTGTATGGATGCTGGAGCGCTGCATCGACCTTATGAGACCAGGCGTAGAGTAAGCTTTTCTTAGTCGCGTTTTCGAATGACGGCTTATGTGCTTTCAAGGACTGTAACTCTCCTGATCAATTACGCCGATAAGGCGAAGGGTCCCTCTATGAGCACTGCTCGTGCTGTACTCAATATACTGCAAGACCACTATCCCGAACGTCTCGGGAAGTCACTCATTATCAAAATACCCTTTTATATTAATGCTTTTTTCAAAATTATCATGCCGTTCGTTGATCCTGTCACACGCGAGAAGGTGAAGTTTAATCCCGAGGTTGTCAAAGATGGTTATTTCACCCCAGAGATGCTTATGAGTGGTTCTTGGGAAGGCGCATGCGACTTTGAATACGAACATGAGAAGTATTGGAATGCTCTTGTTTCTCTTTGTGAGGAGAGAAAGGAGACTTGGCTTCAAAAGTGGAGGGCTCTTGGTGGCATTGTAGGAATCAAGGAGTGGGACTACAAGCGAGAGGGTGCGGTTGAACAAACTCCTGAACAAGTTCAAGACCAAGCCGTAAAGGTGGACGTGGCTGAACAACCGACAGAGCAGCCTGTGGAATCGACAATTGGTGTTGCTCTATCTTGCGACGAAAAGAAAGACAATGAAGAAGCCCACCAAAATGGTCACGCTAATGGCGAGGTTCTAGAGGCTGCAGAGGAGAATGTTGGCGATGCTTGATTCGCAAGTATCTAATGAGTTAAATATTGGACACATACTTTATATATCTTCAATTTAGATAACAATTCACCACTCCTACATAATTAAATTTATACTCTATTGTCGTAATTCTATGGGTGCCTGCACTATGTTAAATTCGATTTATTGACTCAGTGGGAAGCGGACGGAATATCCGTCTTGAGATGAACTCGATTTTGGTGATCATATCCAATGCACCGATGGTGTATAGCCGATATAACGGGGAGGATCCTTTTGCGGGACAGAATCAGTTTTAGATGGATCGCAGTATACATTGATTGATAGCTATACTGTCTTCTATACTGCATACAGCCTTCATTATGGCAAATCCAGTAGTAACAATTTGTTCTACTCTTCAGATTCACCAGCAATGATGACATCATCTGAAGAAATGATTTTAGGCTAAGGCTGTCCATGTTTCTTACAGCAACCTACCAATTTTGAGTACGGCCCGAACGAGCTGATGAAAAGTAACAGATTAATAATCTCGAACGTCCGAATTCGCTGGAAAGTACCTGAGTGGCCAGCAGATATTGCTGCCGTTTTGAAACTAGTGGATCATACACGAATTGTTTCTTCATGTCTGCGATTGCGGATAAGTAAGCATAACACATCGTGCCTCTAAGAGTTCGTACCAGGCTCCCCCTTGCCCGCACAGTCAATGCCGAGGCAAGGATTGTTTTCATTTATCTGCCTGCTCTTCACTTCTGTTAGCGTATCAATGGGAGACAGTCCACTATTCTCTGCAAGTGCAAGTGGAATAGAATCTAGAGCAGATGCGAAAGCCCGCATAGCGTATTGTTCAATGGTTGGAATCTAATCGAGTGCAAGTCACCATTTTTTACGATGAAGAAGGTAAAGAATGCTAACCTCATCCGCGGCTTTTGATATGGCAACAGAGCAGCCGATATCTGCTGCACCTCCACCATAGACAACGCGATTATCAACGATGAGATTACGGACTGCGCAAATGGCATCGTGCAGAGCTCGTTTTGCTTCATCCACGATCTATTACCGGATTCACCGGCTTACATCGGAACGAAGGCTCGAATAACGTACCATTTTGTTGCTGCCACGGACGAAAATAGTGACTGCCCGTGAGTTTGCGCAATCTTCAATGACCAGCATCTTGTCTCGGGTGGTTCCAAACGAAATTTCGCGAACGATTCCTGCCTTCCCCAGTTTTGCACTTGTCAGATCTTCGAACCGAGGAACAATGCGGCCTTGGGTGGCAATGGCAATTAACTAAATATATGTGCGGCGTCTTCGCAGTTTCCATTTGAGTAAGATTGGAAGACACACCTCGATCTCAGGCCCACCAACCCATCGAACAGCTGGCAAATCGCTCTGCATCAAAAGGTGGTTAGCCTCATCGTCGAATCCCCACTGGCAGATGACTAGATTTGCCCCCGCATCTTTCACTTGCTTAATCATATCCGCGAATTTCTCCTTTTCGTATCCCCTCAACTTCTTAAATTCTTCAACACTTGTAATATCAAGCTTATGTTTTGTCTTGGGTCGTGGAGGTTCAAATGGACATGTTAGGATCGCTAGTCGCGCATCACGAACTTCGCTGGGCATTTGGGGGTGCGAAAAGTCCTTGTCAACGAGGACCCCTTTGATAAGTTTAGTATCGGCCAGCGATCCACCAACTTTGCCTTCAACTTTGATCAGATCAAACGAGACGTCACGGCGCTCGAGGTCTGCAACAGTCAGAACGGCGTCTACGGCTATTTGCGCGAATTGGCGGACTTCTTTCGACACGCTAGAAGTAGATCATTTGTTAGGTGGTGTGGCGCTAAGATAGACCGAACGTTACATTTTGCTATCAAGACTGGTTATGGCCGTTTTAATTAGATTTTCCGTATTATCCCTCGAGTACTCAACTCGATCTGAGATACGGTTGAGTTCTGCCACGGCCACTGCACATGCACGATCGAAGCCATCTGCAATCCGAATAGGGTGTATGCCCTTGTCTAGCAATTCTTCGCTTTGCTCTAACAAGGCACCTGCGAGAACTTTACGGCGGACATTAGTAAACCCAAGTTTCATTATTTCTACACACGCACCAACAACACCTGTTGTCCCATCACCGATCTCCTCGTCTTGACTTTTTGACAGCTGGACCAGTAGTTTTGCAATCTGGTGCTCGACTTCCATTTGACCTAGAATCGTTGCACCGTCGTTCGTCACTGTAATGTCTCCATCGGGTGAGATGAGGATTTTGTCAAGACCTATGAATATGAGGCCGATGGACAATTACTAGCGCGATCGCTTAATAACTAATAATGTCGTACCTCGTGGTCCAAGAGATGTTCGTATGATGTTTGATACGGACCGTGCGGCAAGGATATGGGACTGGGTGACTATTAAAATAGGCGATCATGAACAGAGTATCGAATTGAACGCCAGACCTTGATCGCTTCTATACCGTGTGCTCTTGTTTTCTTTCCCTGCTCCCGGAGAATGATAAACGGACGGCCGTACTACGGTGCCTATCAGCTTTCCATTCTGCACGTATCATGGCCTTTTCACCTCATCTGTCGCATAGACTGCCTGATGCTGCTGGGCCATAACTGCGATTTACGATACGCGTCGGGTTGTGACAGGTGGTGCGACGTAACGTTGTGACGCAACGATGACAGCCCCGAGCGGGTTTTGAATCTTTACTTACGTAGCTTTCCACTGCTTAAATCTCGTCTTATTCCCTACACAAATGGAGCACGAAGTTGACGCCTGGATCGAACAACTCAGCCAATGTAAACCGCTATCAGAAGCCGACGTGAAAAGACTCTGTGACAAGGTCGGCCAGGCCTGTTCGTTCTTGTCGGGTTTGATCTAATGATTTAGCCGTCGTTACCTGCAGACAAGGGAAATCCTGATGGAAGAGTCAAATGTACAGCCCGTGAGATGCCCGGTGACGGTCTGTGGGGATATTCATGGCCAGTTTGTACGCTTGTGATGTCAATTCCCCCCAACCCTTACCGCACTGACTACCTTTCTTCTTCTGACATCATTCCCATCTATGACTCCATGGCAAATCATGGAATGCGTAGCATGACCTATCCGAGTTGTTCCGCATCGGCGGAAATTCTCCAGATACCAATTACCTCTTCATGGGCGATTACGTCGACCGAGGTTACTATTCCGTCGAAACCGTGACCCTCCTTGTTGCTCTAAAGCTGCGTTACCGCGACCGCGTCACCATCCTCCGAGGGAATCACGAGTCGCGACAGATTACGCAAGTATATGGGTTTTATGACGAATGCCTGCGCAAATACGGCAATGCCAACGTTTGGCGATGCTTCACAGATCTTTTTGACTTCCTCCCTCTGACCGCCCTCATCGACAACCAAGTACGTTTTTTCATCCGTCCTATTACTTATCTCGGCAGATATGTGGCATAAAGGCACATCTGCTGCGTAACTATACCTTGCCCTCGTGACCAACATATTAACCACCCGTTCCAGATATTCTGCCTACATGGTGGTCTCTCGCCATCTATTGATACCCTAGACCACGTCCGGGCGATTGATCGCGTGCAAGAAGTGCCACATGAAGGGCCCATGTGCGATCTTCTCTGGTCCGATCCAGACGACCGCTGCGGTTGGGGTATATCACCTCGCGGTGCGGGCTATACCTTTGGGCAGGATATATCTGAGGCATTCAATCATAATAATGGTCTTACGCTTGTTGCGCGTGCTCATCAATTAGTAATGGAAGGTGTGTGCTACTCCGCGACAGTACACTGCCCCGTGCTCACTATCATTCATTCATAGGATACAGTTGGGGTCAGGATAGAAATGTTGTTACGATCTTTAGTGCTCCGAACTACTGTTATCGATGTGGAAATCAGGCAGCGATCATGGAGATAGACGAAAAATTAACCTATAGCTTGTGCGCGTTATACGAGCCTTCAATGACTTGTTCTGATAGTTCCCTAGCCTTCAATTTGATCCAGCCCCGCGGGCAGGGGAACCTCTCGTATCACGACGCGTTCCGGATTATTTCCTCGTAGGTGTTTTCGTATTCGTAGTTGCATGCGACTAATGTTTTATGATGCAGTGATGGAATTCTGTTTTAGTATAGTAAATACTCTGCACAATGTGTACCATGATTACATTTGAGAAGAAACACCAAAAGGACAAACTATCTGTCGGCAAGTCCTGTATACCCTCCTCCAATAATGTCAGCTTCCTAGGACCCCCTTTGCTAAGCCATACCCATATGGCTCTTGGGGGGACACTACTGTCCAGAGGAAAACTATATAAAATTGCGGCAGCAACAATTACTGGACACTTATTACACACATAATATCTGTAATTCTCGTCGGATTGTAGTGGGCTATAGCAGACGTGTCTGCTTGTGAAAGCGACCAGAAGTACCCTCAGCATAAAATCTCAGAGAAGCGTAATGGTTTACTGGTCTCAACCCGGGTCGCCTACAGGATATAGGGGAGGTACGATTCAAATATTTATGCCCGTATGATCGGAACACGCTCTACTGAGTACGTCCCTCACTAGCTCTTTTTTCTTTTTTGGTTGTTGTAGTGAACGACCCTTTGCGAGGCCCAGACACGGATTCTCACCACGTCATGGTCAACAACGGCCAATTCTTTTTATATAATTCACTGGCTGTTCCAGAGACGGCACCAGTAGACTGGGAAGAGATGCATGCGGTTGAACAATAACGGCATTGTACTGCATTGAGGTGAGTCCCGTTCGGTACTAACAGTAAACAAGAAGACCAGAGAGCTCCCCCAATTCTAATCGGGTCGTGTGCGGGAATATCGATCGGCGCAGTCAGCCACAAAAGCGGGCACGGGGTCGACTTGAACACGAGTTCTTACAAGATCCATAAATAGGACGGACCATACGCTGACTTCCCACACCATACAACATGCAAGGACACACCTCTATCAACCACGCCTCGCTCAGTCTGTAGACCGTGAACTATTTCACACGGGCAATCACCGAAGATGTCATAATTGAAACAGCATCTGTCTTATCCTGGCGCTCGTTTACAAAGGAACTTGGGTAAGTTACTGTAATTCTCGTAGTGTCTAACAATAGAACTTTGCAGATGTTGATCAAATGCGGGGAGGTGGTTGCGGGGTTGGGGACGGGGAATGGGTGTAAACCAATATCCGATTCGGGTCCCAGGTTCTGCGGGACAATGAAATATCCGCGTGTTAACGGGCCTCTATGGCTAGTCCCAGCGACCTCAGCGCATGGCAGGCTAAGCCATCATTGGGCAGCCTTTCGTCATTCTTACTGGTTAGTTTTCGAGAACGATTAGTGTCCCTTTACCATAAGAACCCACCTTTTTTTGATCTATCTGTCCAGCATAGCACTTCCATTACTACAGCGACTATCACCCAAGTAATGATCTGGCAGCTGCATCATGCTCTTTTCTGCCGTACGCTGATCGGCATCATTACTTACTACAGTGGGAGTCGCACTCGACATCAGGCAGTTATCCTGGGCCCGGAGTAACATAGCACAGCACAGGTAACACGCCCTAGAGCATATATACACCTGGCACCCGTTCCATCCAGCACCGTATGCGGATTGTACCGTGGTTGACTCTCCACTCATATTGGGTGCTCCATAATGGCTATCGAAGCATCGACTGGGCAGCTCATTGGCACGTTTCTCGAGACGCTCGGTTTCGGTATGTCCCACTCGATATCGAATTTGGTGGACCTGAATATCGTGACTTTGTCCCGAAGGAATTTACCTGGTTGTAGGGCCACAAGCATTCGTCATTCTACGTCGAAGGAAGCTCAGGATGGGCCTCGCGGTGTACCTTTATTCCACCATGATTATCACTTTCATTCTCATTACATTCGTAAGTTCTTCGTCTATACTCAACGTGCATGGCTCGATAAGTCTTTTAGCATCTCGCCATCGATCTGACTCGGGCATTCATAGCGTTCACGGCCCATACAAATATACCTTATTCACCCGAAATTTTTTACAATGACGTGAACTCGACCTTGACTTTCGTGAAAAATTCAACGGTCGTAGCCACCACGCTAGTTGCTGACATCCTTCTAGTAAGCACCCATATAACAATTAAGTCAACTACTTTTAAGACTCGGATAAGATCTATCGGACATCAGTTCTCTGGAAGCATAGATGGTGGATCCTGATTCTTCCAGTTGCTTTATACGGTCTCGACGTCGGTGAGCTCGTTTAGTTTTTTCCATGGAAGTGAAGGAGTGAGCATAGGATATTAGCAACATCGATCTGGTTTACTTGGTCCCTCAAGCAGGGGACGTATGGCTCTAACCTCCTCTATTCTAGCTCTATTGAACGGTCTGTATATTTCTGCGCCGCCACGTTAGCTGTCAACCTCGTTTGTACTTGTATGTCGGCTCATCTCAAACTGCCCTTTTACTCGTTAACACAATTCAGGTTTAATCGCTTACAGGATATGGGCGGCCCAAAAAACTGCTGTGGCTAGGAACACAAGTGTCCATCATCGTGTACAAAATTTGCTCTCAATCATGTTCGAGTCAGGTTGGCGATCGAACTCTACATGCTTTCGTTAGTCTCACCGTTTGAGCAGCTGCTATATACACTGCGAGCCTCGCGTGTATGATAATCTTAGCATCCATTCGCAGCGGCTTTCTTTTCGTTTTCCTCAATTCCGTAGGTGTTGGATTGTTCCGCAATAATAATAATACTTATCGCGGCTCAGATGCCACCGCTTATAGTAAGATTCTCTACTACGTACCTATGGTGACTCCTAACAGGCCTCGCAGGGCCTAGTTTTCATATTCGTTACTTTGGGGGGTTCTTCTGAGGCTGGTCATTATAGCAGTGATGTGAGGCGTCCCGCACTGCCGAACGACACGAGTCCCCCCGAGGGAGCACGCATACATCTTGAAAAAGTCGTTTACTGTGATATCGAGGATGAACAAGAACCTCATGTATGAAAGGTACTGGATATGATTCCCCACGGCTGGGCCGAGAACACGAGACATGTACATTACCATTTTACGAATTGAACGCATGGCCAGAGGATCGGAAATTGTGTGAGGTGTATGCGCGTCTGACACCATTTGATCATGACTTTCGCCCAACCGGAGACCTAGTCGACCTTGATGATCCTTGTCATAATGCTCACCAGTCATCAGCGTGCCAACAGTGGAGTTCCTTGGGACATCTCTGGAGGCTCTTGGATTTGGTATGCCCCACTAGGTGCCGGGCGGTTTGCTGGGGCTAAACGTCATGATGGTCGTTGTGAAGGGATTCACCTGGCTGCGGCCCCGCGAGCGTTCCTTGGAAAACGACTTAACAACAGAGGATTCACGATTCACTTTTGTTTCGCTATTATTATTACTTTCATTCCATGACAATTGTAAGTTCTCCACCTGTTTTGTATCATCCTCTTCTATTGCTGCTAGTATCTTTTTACTAGGAAAAATGTACAATTTTTTCGTGCTGGCCAAGACTGGCTTAGGAATATTTGTAGAAACAACAAAAACAGAACTCTTTCACTTTAGGGCGCGCCTTTTAAATGCACCGAGTAAACACATCGATAAAGACTTTCCGCGTCATGGGATGGAATTGAGGAGGCATGGAATAAACGGCTGAGTAGCGGGCGAGTTAGTGAGAGTGACACCAAAAAATGAGTGACGTTACCTGGGATTCTATTTTGATTCGTCTCTTTCTTTTTCGTTTCATAATCAGAAATATGTTAACAAGGCTTTCTCTTCTCTAGTGGCCTTGCGTATGATAGGAAACGCAGCGGGGGGGGGGTTAACACCGAGCAAAAGGCAGCAAGTTTACAATGCATGCATCTGGTCGGTCTTGTCGTAGGGCCTGGTATTATGGTATGAGAGGGACGGGATGAGAGTTCAAACGTAGATGAAAGGGATGGAAAAGGTCCACAACGCCGGCAACGGCGAGCGAGGGTGTTTTAGGGAAGCTGAGGTAGAAAATGAGAGGTTAGAGAGGGCGAGTGGAGAAATCAAGACGGGTGGAGAAATCAAAGCGAGTGCGAGTGGCGAAACATAGTTATAGAGCATTGAATGATGATGACATCACAAAGCAGCCAATGTGATAAGATGAGCAAACAGAAGTATCATAGAGCCTTGGTTTCTATTTCCGTGGCTTGACGTTGGTCCCATGTGATGTTTTCGTTGCCCGTAATGTCTTCACGGCTTACTGTGTACCACATTGAACAACGGGGCGGGACAAGCCTTTGTCTCGTAGCATGTCAAGAAATCCATCTGAAGTAAATGTTTGAGTTACCTTGAAGCACGAAATTAAGCAGGCGCGTAACATTTTTGCTTGATTGAGAACGTCGCTATGCATACCTCTCTTGATTAATTCCAGAAACACTATTACGCATACACATTTTATTATCATACAGTATTAAAGCGTATCTAACAAACGAGTACAAAAGTCCGACCATAAAAGTGGCCAAAACGTTCAACAGTCCGTAGAAATGTACGTGTGTGAATGCTCAAGAGTACTGGAGCCAATCAGCAAAATTCTTGTACGGAACGTTTCCAGAAGGGAAGGCGGTCCAGCCCTTAATGATCGTCCACCTTCCGATGACATACTGAACACTGAAAAGTACATCAGTGTCGCTATCTCGAAGTGGAATCGTGGAAACTTACTCTGGCCAAATAGGAGATGTAAGCTGCGCAAGAGCACCATAGAATGCATCGATGTAGTTCTGCTGATTCATAACGCCATTCTTGGACATGGTGTTGAATACCTATCACAGATTGAGCATTAGTGTTACGGGCGCAGGATACTAAACTGTCTTACGGTTTGGCTGAGTCGAGGCCAGAACTGGGGATTGGTGTTTCTGCCAAATGTGTTCTTAGCACACGAGATGGCGTTACCGAATGCCTTCACACCACCATTGACTGGAAACGAAAACGATATAGAGATGGTCTAAAGCGGTGAAGGTACGTACAGCACGTGGCTGCTAAGACGCAGTTGCTATCAGCATACGGGTCAGTGAGGATAGCCTGAACAGACATTAGCATTTTCAAATCTCTAAGATAGCATTGGGACAAACCTTAGCGTTGAGGCAAACGCTGAACAGTTCTGCGCAACTTGCATTAGGGTCAGGTGTGCATGTGGGTCCCGTGCATGATGTGCTGGTAAGAGCCCCATGGGAATACTTCAGGAAGTCTGACAAATTCTTCTGGGGTACCTTGCCAGTCGTGCAAAAATTGGTCCAACTTAAAAAAGTAGCAGTCAGGTTATGGTGAGACATAATTCTTAAATAGCTTTTTTACGCGACGATAATAGACCAGCGCTGGGTTACAAAGTCAATACTACAAACGAGGGCGTGAATAACAAGTCAGATTCTACAGCGAACCACGCACGTGGAGGGGTAGCGTACAGCGCTAGTTCCAATAGCCGAGAGAGAGCCGTACGTGAAATCGATTAAATTCTGTTGCGTGTATGGGGGAGGATTTGCAACAGGCAAATTAAATGAGAGGGCCGGCAGTTTGTTGCTGGCTGGAACACCATTGTTGCTGGCGAAATTAATGTTGTATCGACAGGTAACCGCTGCAAGGAATGAGTCAATGCCATCTTTCCAGTTCAACGCGGCCGCAACGCAAGTATTGACAGAGAATGGGTTGGAGACAGCATTCTAGCAGGGTGTCAATAAACTGATAATGGTTTGCGGCAAAACTCAAACGTCACCCTGTCCTTGGCACATGTAACCGTGAGGTCCATGGTATAAGGATAGTAAGTCAATGGACAATTAGGTATAATGCCACACGTTGTCGCAGGACCTGTGACAGTGCTGAAATATTGGAACCAGTCTACCAAATTACCGTCTGGAACCTCCCCGTTTGAACAAAAACCCGTCCAGGCTTGAATAGTATCGAAGCTCATTTTAACAAATGCAGGATCAATTCTGCGTTTGTTCGTGAGGCTTGAAAATCCTGGGTACTTAACACTCACAATTTGGTCACATTCGGGTTCGCAGCGGTGACGACACCTGTGTACCAAGATGTGTAAGATTGGATATCTGCGAACTCGCCGCGCACTAAAATCCTAGTGGCTATCTATGCATAATAAGGTCAGAGTATTTGAATGATCTGCGTGTTCGTACCGAAGGTGGGACACGAGGAATGTTAGCACTCCTAGGAGGGTTTCCAGTTGGACCAGAGATACGGCAGTACAAGTTGGAAAGGAACGAATCGGGATTTATCGGGTAACATGAAGCAGCCGCAACACATGCTTCATTGCTGTACGGATCCGTTTTGTTTTGCTTTTGCAGGAATCAGCAAACGTCTTACTTCTAGAGTACTTTATACCAGTGTGTTAACGCATGCTTCAAAGACCGTAGCGCAGCTTGCATCAGCAGGAAAGAGTCCGCAAGCGCCTGGAGGTGAAGTTACGGGCGGAAATCCACCGGTGGCTGCGACACCAGCAACACTGATTAAAAGAGGGGGTAACGCGACGCTCCAAAACGAAATCATGGCCAATGGATACGGATCATGCATGAGCGCGACCTAATATTTATACGGTCAATCCGGGCAAGAAAGGAGACTGTCAGAAGGAGTTACATCCGGTTTTCACGTATTGACATATTCGTAAGCATTTAGCAGGCGTCACTAGTCAAGTTGTCGGTTTATGGCGTAGGAATGCGGGAATATATCGCCGATGTGGGGACGATGCACTGCATCTCGTGTGTTTGTTGCATCATAGGTGCCTGAACTCTAGAGCCGATGACCCCTTTTGTTGGTTGCAGGAAAAACGGTGCCTGTACATCATGTCTTAGACTTGCGTAATTGACTCCTTTCCAACCTACCGCAACGTAGGAATGATGGAGATGAAGTGCATGTCACGATATCGTTTTGGTAGCGGCCGAAACGTAGGTGTGCAATGTCACAGCAATCGGAATGCGGGGGCGGGGAGAAAGGTTCCGAAACGCTTGGACCTGCGGCATTCCCCTTCGTGCACTCGCCTGACGTAGACATCGTGGCCCAGTTAATGCTCCGTTAAAGTGAGCACTTGAAGCCGGCGTGAGAAAATATCTATTTTTATTTTTATTTTTATTTTTTATTTTTTTTTAATTCAGAACGCATATATATTTAAACTAATTGAATACATAAACCCCTTCTCAATGYGGGCRGGGAAAAACAAGGTACCTAGAGGGTACTAAATGGGCCTGTCTCTTCAAAGCCCATAGTGGGCAGACTCGTGACGAAGGGGGAGGGCTGGGATGCAGCAAAGGGGGAGCAAAGAGAGGCCAGAGGCAAGGAAATAAAGAAATGATAAAAGGGGCACTGCTGTGGGGTAGCAGCATGGGGCCCAGAGCAATTGATACATTCGACCTTGAGGAAGGAGGTGTCGGCCAGCGCTGCAACTGAGTGGAGCGCAGAGAGGTGGGGGCCAGTGCATATGGAGCACCAAGGTTTGTGCGACCTGCAGATGTGGGTACTGTGACCCCAATGACAGCAGGTTGTGCAGAAGGGGGAGGCTCGGTTGACGAGCCAGGCTTGGGCGCAGTGGTAAGTCCCGAAGAAGTTGATGGTGGACTTAAGGAGGGAGCGGGCAGTGGAGGAGGCATGGGAATCCCATACCTCGCAGTGGACGAGGGCAGACAGGTCGGCAGAGCAACCGGAGGGCCGGATGAAGTGGGGGTTGGAGACGAAGCTGACATCCTGCCAGCGGGGGTGGGAGTGAAGGGCGGTAAGGAGGTCCTCATCAGAAACCGAGGACCCATCGGGCTGGACCGTGGGCACATGAGTAAACTTGATACTGGCTGAAGTGGGACGGTTGACCACCTCAGAGCCAGGGTGATGGAACTGATCGACAGTGGCCTGAAGGTGCTGCAAATCGGGGAGGGTGAGGGGCTCCTTGAAGGTGAGAGCCCAGTCACCATGGAGGGTAATGGCCTGAGAGAGGGGGAGGAGATCACCAAGGGGCCTGGTGGCCACGAAGTCATGGATTGCGGAGGCATTGGACGA
>JNHY02000103.1:0-48252 GCA_001691755.2 Amanita polypyramis BW_CC | reverse complement strand
TTCCCAGTGGGTTATTACAATCCATGCATGTTGGAATTGTTTAATTGAAGAATCTGTGGAATGGAAAAGCCTGTCAGAGAATGCTATGACAAGCTGAAGGAGGATCAGCATATATAGATAAAGGGAGAGCAAACCATAGAACATAGCCAGAGGAAAGTGGGGGGAGGATGAAAAGGAAGAGAGAGAAGAAGTAGGAGGGCCATGTGTAACAGTGACCAGGAATTTGGGGAAAACACAACCCAAAAATTACATTGTTGGTTGGAGAGTATTCTGGATCTCCTCCAGTGCACAAGAGGCATAAATGAAGGCCAAGAAGCATTAGAAGATGGGTTGTATAAAGAGATGATGGTGGTAGAAGGGAAAGGAGGAGATGTCAGGCACAATGTTCTATGTATACTATTGGCCACTGGGTCATGTATTCCATCACACTTACAGCTGGCGACATCCCATATTCCCAATGAGTAGCAGATGACAGAATGGAGTAGGATTCCGGCGGTGTTCTGTAGTACTTACTACATGACCATACGTCGTAAACTGTGAAAACATAATCCACACCAACGACCAGAGCCCCCTGCCGAGGTGTTTATTCCATATCTCGATGATTGATACCTTCTAGCACGGCTCTCCAAAAACCATCACAAATGAATACCAGTAACAGGAGACATCAACTTACTGCCGCGGATAGAATATGAAATTTAGCTTTTGATCTACTAACTAACCTGCGTAAATGAACTACAATCCCACAATCTGGTATTCTGGAGACGATCAGGATGCTAAATGCCTAACAATCTGTGATAGCCCGAAACAAACACCATGCACGAACATGAAAGTATAACTCATAAGAGTAAGAGCGGCACATGCAACCAACGCTGGTGGTTTTTCAGGACCAGACCTGGTCCCCCGATCAAATCCTGACGGTAATCCCATAGCTCGACCGTGAGGGATCATGTAGGGCGATCGTGGTTCCTCGGCTTGTGCGCTAACCAGGGTGGGACCTCTATCATTCCTGCTGGTCCAAGCCCAGAAAGACACGCTGCAAAGTACATTAACACCAAGCCAACCAAGAGTGACGTGAAGAACGGGAACGGGTGGGAAAGAACCGATGAAGATGGAATACGATGCAAGCCATAAGGCGATGCGGGCGTAGTTACTTTTATTATCACCGAATCCGCATCCGCAGCTGGAGCACGAGTCTGACTCCTCTTCGTCATATCGCGCGCTGTAGGATTGGAATCGGGAAAAAAAGCTATCGGGGGGGATGTACCCTCCGTGCATCAGCGATTGGTACCCCGCCGCAGAGCTCCCTAAAACCAGGACCGGTTGATCCGATTAACAAGAGATAGGGTGTTACACTCGACTCGTACGTACCGGGGAGAACGCCATCCCGCGAGAAACCGAGACGTTTGAGAACGTAACGACCAATCTTCTTTGGGAAATGGTAAAACAGGTAGTAAAAAGGCGCAAATGGCAAGCACGGGCATATGCCCCAGATGAATAAAGCTAACGCTACGTAGCGCGGGCGCTCCAAGGCGGCTTGGTACCCTAGGAACGTGCTACAAGTTAGGGGGTGAGAACAAGCCTTGTGCTGAATTTCTTACCAGTTTGAAGCGTAAGAAGAATGTCATTGAATATGGCCTTGAGATCTATCGCCGTGTGGTCCATGTTTTGGGGAGACTACTGGCAGACTTGGCTAGCAGTGATGGATGGACCGAGGCAAACCCAGCGCGCAGTACACCCGCAACTTCGTGAGTACTTAAGACCCTCCCGCACGAGGTGTGGGCAGCTGAGCTTACTTGACGTGGGACAAAACGTGGTTAATTTATTGCAGTGCCGTAATACTATTGAAAGCTCATTTCTTCTATAGTAAGGTCGGAATTCGATCGGAGTCGTTGTGGATCCCTGAATCCATAAAACGGGAAAGCACTCTGGAGCATGTGCGTCCGGAGCAAAGGGTTGACATTGGCAACGCAGCAGCATAACTGTGCACGATACTGAGCTTATTGAGGGGAATTAAGCGTCTTGAACGTTTATGTTGTCCCACTGGCACACGCGAATCTTTTATATCATCATAACTTTTTTTTTTTGTACTCTCCCTCGCCAGAGGAGAAAATTGGCGTGGAACTATGACATCTCTGTTAGACAGGCTATGGAAAGTCTGTATCACGGAAAGAGGGAAAGAACTGCACCACCTATCGTCATATGCCATCCACAGAGCTCATAAAAGTGACAAAAGACGCAAAGAACAAAAATATCTGGAAGCACTTTCTAAAAAACCTGAATAACCCCCCACAACAATAATAATCTTCCTCTTCGTCGCCCCTCGAGCCTGATGCTCCGCGCGACTGGTACTTCGCGAAAGAGCCTCCTGCCGGGGTGTTTCCTTTATATCTCGATGATTGATACTTTGCAGCATAGCTGTCTAAACCACCATGAACCAATGAAAGTGATACTGGAAGTAGGAAGCGTCGACTTACCGCCACGGATACCTTGATCCGTGAATCCGAAACAGTCAAGAATATAAAAAAAGATAGCATTTGGAACGTGATAGAACAAAAATAGCATGGGTTTGAAGGGTAGACTTGGATAAAATGACCAGAGCAGTAGAAATAGCGCCGTGTAACGGGGGTGCTGTGAAAATAGTTGAAATACTGGAGAAACGGTGTTCAGAAGATGTGGGTCGACTATTAATCACTAGCATAACTTACCTTCGTCCATCTCCTCTGTGGTAGTCTATGGTGAGCAGGAAAATGTCACTGACGTACCCACGCGTGTTCCATTTATGATGAATTGCACTAGCTTTTTGTTTGGACTCCCACGAGGCGTGTGGGAGCGTCCAGAAGAGCAACAGACCTGAGTCTACGATTATTCTAGTGAAAGTAATCTACTACCAAGGCTGGGTTTTGTCTACTCGGCATGCTGTCCGTCACTCCCAGAAGGAGTACAGTGTACAACCAACCGATTCCAGTGCATGCGGTGGGGAGATGATGTTGTACTGGGAAGGTTGCCGCCACGACTAGCTCTAGACGACATCAACAGCTTCCCAGGTATGTTCCCAAAGCTTCTTCCTCTGGCTCTCATCACCAAAGTAATATTTGGTTCCCAAATCCTCACCACCCGATCCTCTTCTCCACGCACCTTTAATGCCAGCACTCCCTTCGCTCAATGAGCTACTGAAAACATTATGCCACATATATTCCGCACACTGGTCTGGAGAAACAGTGAAGGGATATAACAGGCCAATCGCAATCTTTGACGAGATGCGCATAAAGGTAGAGTCGGACTTGGCCATAATCGGCGTGCGCACAAATCCTGGGTATGCATGGATAAACGATATGGAGGGATTCCTTAGTGCAAACTCCTGGAAAACGGTGGTTAGATTGTTTGCGGCATCCTGGATGTGCGCAGGGACATTACCTCCATCATGAGATCGTTATATGTTGGTGCAGCGAGACCTGCCACCCGTGGGGAGAACGTCTTCTTCAACCCAAGATCGTTCACGTCAATTGCGCCACCCCGCCCTGCCCCCATAACGGAGACCACTTTCGCCTCCTCACCAGCATCCCCGGCTCTCGAAAGACTGGGAAGTAGGTCCCTGGTAAACTTCCACCTCGCATAATAATGAGCAGCCAATTTCGTATCAATCCCTTCGGGAGTCTCGTCTCGACCTTTCGCGCTCAAAAACCCTGTTGACGTGACGAGAAAGTTGATTTTTGGGTATCGCACCGTCAATTGTTGAGTGACAGTATGAACGTTCTTCATGAGGCTGACGTCGCATTGGATGAACTCGTGCGTGAACTTGTTCTCGGGTGCATCTGGCTTGGGTAGCGATGCTAGAATAGACTCGGCTGCCTCTCGGTTACGCCCGATCAGAACGATGTGTGCGTTGCCCTTGGTGTAGCGGGCGAACGCCTCAGCCATGGCTTGGCCTATTCCGGACGTCCCTCCCACGAAGATGGCAACAGGGTCTTTTGGTAGAGCATGAGCCATGTTAGAAGAACGGATAGCTGCTAGTGACGAGAACATGTGCAAGAAGAGAGAGAAGTAACTTGTACCGGTTCTCAGTAGAGGCCGTCCTCTTAAACCGTCTCGGGAATGCGCGTATACGTATGTACGACGGCATGGCATGCGCACACGCGTCTGCCCGGCGTCACATTTTGTCGTTTTTTAAAGTCGGCCGGAGGATAGCAAGGAGCGGCAAGAAGTAAGTGCATAACAAATAATTGAAGCTTAGGCCGGACGAAGATGAGAGGGAGCCTGTATGTCTTGGATACTAGTAGGCAGCCTCAGCATGCTACTAGAGCTGGGGTCACCGTTGTGACTCATTAGTTATTACTGTTTGGCGACCTGCCGTCTCGTGCCGATTTCTTGCCGTGTTCTACCACTCGAGTCCTTCCGTTGCGTATTTGTCCGATTGTCAAACATCGAAGATAATGCTTCAAATGCATGTATTAAACCTTCGTTTCTGAAGTGGATCTTCATACAAACTAGTTCTCTTCCCCAACCAAAACGTTATGATCATTTTATACTTAGCGCGTCAAAGCATCATTTCCCACGGATTCTTATTATTATATGCCTAACATTTCTGGTATCCCTGTTACTCCTCAGGCCATAATGACCGGTAGGAAATCTCTCCCCCTTCTTTCCCTGCTGGCAGCAAGTCTGGCAGCCCAGGTCGGGGCACTATATTACCCCCTCCGCGAGTACAAAGGAACTTCGTTCTTTGACCGATGGGACTTTTATGGCAACGTTGACGACACGACCTGGGGTACGTATCACGCCATCTGAATTCTCAAATCCACAAGACGCGTAATAATGCTTGCATTTATGAATGGTTAGGAAATGTCACGTATTTGGACCGCGCAGATGCCGTGTCCGAAGGTCTGGCTTACGTCAATTCTGCTGGTCACGCAATTATGAAGGTCGATAACACGGCAAATATCCCACCAGCACCGCAAGTTGACCGAGGCTCAGTGAGGCCTTTTTTTTTTTTTGTACCGACGATCATCTATCTTAAGCATACTTCCTAGATTCGCATCACTTCTCAGGACACTTATGGTGCCGGTAATCTAATCCTGCTCGACCTTGTTCATATACCTTACGGCTGCTCTGTACGAATAATTTTCTTCACTCCCTTCCTCTCTAACACACATTTTGCTAGGTGTGGCCATCCTTCTGGACACTCGGTACCGGCACTTGGCCAGATGGCGGCGAAATAGACATCATAGAAGCAATAAACCTAATGGGACACAACCAATACGCGCTCCACACAACCCCAGGCTGCAAGCTAGACACCAACAACTCCGACCAAACCGGACAAGTACAAAGCACGGACTGTTCAACACCCAGCGGGTGCGTTGTAGCAGAGACAAAAGCAGACAGTTACGGCGCCGGCTTCGCACAGGCAGGCGGAGGCGTTTATGCAACTCAAATTGACGTTTCTGGTATTTATATCTGGTTCTGGAGCGTAAGTCCAAAAGACAATATTGCTTCGCGGCCAAAAGTTTACGTATTGCGTCCTATTCGTATAGCGAAATAATGTCCCGGAAAATATCAAATCAGCATCGAGCACGTCCGCAATTGACACGTCTGCATGGGGCCCACCTAGCGCTGCCTTCCCTTCAACAACGTGCGATCATTCCCAATACTTCACTGCACAGCAGCTTGTATTTACGACAACCCTATGTGGCGATTGGTACTCCTATATTCTTCCCCGCATACTCTATGTATATCTGACGGGTTTTTTTTTTTTTTTTTTTTTWAAAAAAAAAAATTAACAGGGCTGGTGTACCTAGTATTTATAGCCAGACATGTCACACTCCGAAAAATTCTTGCGTAAGTGGTGTCAAGGATATGGATACTACAGTTTATTAACTCCACCCGTGTTGTAGGTTGATGACAATATTATCGGGCCCGGAAGTCCAACTTATGACAACGCGTATTGGGAAATATCATACGTCAGGACTTATGTCGCAGCAGGTTCTCAACCCGGTGTTTCTGGATCTAACTGAAATGGTGGAAGTAAACGATACGCGTCCCATACTTATCTACGGAATTATACCCTTTCGATCATCGCTTACTAATCGTGTTCTGACAGACTTCGGCCGAGTTTCAGAGCCAATAATCCTATTGGAAGTCATAGTATACAAAAAAAATTATCAGTACTAAAACATGGAACTATTGCTGTTAGACGCTTAATGAGCTTCCTCGCCGAATCTCCCGACAGCCAAGTTGTTAAGGTCATCCTCTTCGGCGTCAAGTTTGCGTACATGAACCCAGACCAAGACACCACTAATTCCGGCAATCACCGCCATGACACCGTAGTTCCACACCAACAACGGATCAATGGATATACCTTGGCACATTTAGAAAATCCATTTCTTTAATCAATAAAAGGTACTCACTGACGAATGCCTCGCCAATGGCAGAGCTAATAGCAGACATGAATAAGAATACAGCCATGACCAGAGACCTCATGTTCTTCGGCGCCTTTGTGAAAGCATATTCGAGGCCGGTAATGGATGCGAAAATTTCACTGAATGCGACTAAAACGTATCTATACCGTGCCAAGTTAGCGATGGTCCATGTTATTAGTTACGCCATTCTACTCACGATCCGGTCTGAATCCAAACATTAAGAGGCGAGACAATAGGGGGTATAGTACAAGTTCCGGCGTTGTATCCACAAGGGTTGGTCTGTAACACATCAGATGGTAAGGAACGGATGATCGCTGACATTGGCAAGGGATATATACCTTGTAGATGTAGTGTTGCACAACTGCCGCCCAAATCATCGCCATAGCTCCAGTGAAGAATCCAAGTACAATCTTCCTCAGAGGCGAAAAGTTGATGCCAGCTCGTCGGAGAAGCGGGTATACCTATTCGCCCAATTATGAAATAGAAACCCGATCAGGAGGGAACACCATACAATAATATCAAAGATTGGAATGAAAATAATAAGTGCGAAGGGGTCAAGGTTGGACAATACATCGTTAGGAACGCCATTCGTAGTCATCGTTGCGGCTTGCGAAGTAAGATTGTTGTTCAATTGGTTGTATGTCAGCCCTATAGCGCATGTCAGCACAACACCGTCAGATAGAAAGGAAGCCGTTCGTACAATAGAGTGGAAACCACAAAAAGACACCACAAGCGGCGAAGCCACGACGAACTTCGTCCACCCAATTGTCGTCGAAAGTCATCCATGTCGGCTTCGTTGATTGGCGGCTTGGCTTGGCGTTTTCCCAGAAGTCGGACGCCGTGAGGTTCTTCCACAGACGTACGGGGTTCCATGACCATCGTCCCCGAGCAGCATAGAACCACAGCTTCAACGCAGCGGATAATACTGAGCCCGTTGGTGGTGATCGGCGATATCGATTTCGGCCGACCACGAGGACGACCGGACAGAGTAGGAAGACTGCAGTGGGAAGAGTGTATGCCAACCAGAAGCCAACATACTAAAGAATCAAAGTCAGAAGCGCGTTACTCGTCATCAGTAAATCGATCATCGTACTTTCTCCGAATATGTCATACCAACTTGACCAATAAGAGCCCCGATGTTGATGAAAAGGTAGAAGTACTGCCAATGCCAAATTACTAGGCCATACTAGATTCAAGACAAACGATGGACTTACCATGTAAATCCTTGAAACAGTTAAGACGGGATCGACAATAACTCGTTCACCACTTTTTTCGACCCTGATGAAGGGTTTTGTGCGTTGATATTGCTCCGCGACCAAAGGTGAGATGTTGGCCTTGAAGAGTCCAGTACCAAAACCAGTCACGATAAGGGCGATAATAAATGCAGCAGTAGAATTCTTGCTGAGCTCGATGACACCCGGGACAGCTGCGACGATAAGGATGATGTGACCAACAAGAGCAATGGCCACAGCAATGCAGACTGTGTTGTATCGTCCAAGGTACGTGTCGGCAATATACGCTCCCAGCAGAGGAGTTATGTAGCACCTTTTTCGCATTGGTTATTTATAGCATGATAAGCAGCTACTGTACTTACCAAAATTGGTAGAATGTCGTAAGGCCTGTGGACGCTTGCTGCCCGAGTCCTAAAGCACCTGATTGCCCATCTTTGCCCCCGGCTCCAGTGTGAGAACCGAGAGGTAGAGGTTGTTGAATAAAGTTCGTCTAGGTGTCGATGTTTGAGATCACGATAAGGATAAGGTAAGTAGGTCAACTCACGAAAACGACAGAAGAGCCGTAGAACTGATAAGGATTTACATATGATCAGTTTATGCCGCGCCAACAACAAAGAGAGTGGTACGAACAGAAAATCGTTCGGCCAATTCAACAACCGCGATTACTGCAGGAAATTCAATTGGAAGAATTAGGAGGGGTAGAGGAATGAATTAACGTACGGTAGGCGGCCCAGGGAAGAGTATCAGGTACTCGCCTCAGGGTTGCCCGTTCCTCCTCGGTGGGGGGTTCCAAACCATCGTGGATTCCGTCCAGCTCATATTCGGGCTGGCTGAACTTCTCTGTGGAACTGTGCACAGTATTCTTTTCTTTGATTTCCTCGATGGATTTAGCGTCTACCCCGTGGCCGTCCATGGTATATGGAAGAAGGGAGGAGGTACGATTGCGGTATGAAAAGGCATCATAAATATACTGTCAAATCCAATCCAGATGAGATTTCCAGATGAGATGCACGCATGTGGTACCCAGGGGTATGGCAACGAATTGCACATGGGCATCACATCACTTTTGCACATATTCTCTGCTGATAAGCTCGGACTTTGCCGGGGCAAATCTTTCCTGATGAATTATCATCCTAAGCCGAATGTGACAAAGCAACGACTTCCGACGTGATACCCGCACTTGACGTCCTAGGCTTCTTGCATGCTAGTAAAGTATTTTTTTTCTCCTCCCTTTCTTTTTCCGAGCGCAAGCCGTTATCATCATGGGACAATGCATCAAAGGATGGAAGTGTGGTGGTTAACTCCAAGTAGACACTCCAAAGCACGCGGGAAAGGAACAAGGCACGGATGACGAAATCACATGGGAACTTGACCTTCACGGGAGTCTTCGAGATCTTCGAAGATGAACCTAATTTAAAATGTAACAAATTCATGGCACGAGCCACCTTTCGTCCACTTAACCTACGGGGAGCTAAGCATACCAAGACTTCACTTTCTTCTCATCTGTAAGTTAAACCGCGTGCACCACAACTGAATTGCGCCCCGAGAACGCCTGAAAATAATGAATATGTATACGCCATCCTGTATGGTTAAGATGTCAGCCCTTTGCACGTGGAAGGAAAAATAATTAGTAAGTACATCCAAACTGCTGATAAGCCGTTCACGTTGACAGATCCATTGGCATTTCGCCTCCATTCCTGGCAGGGACATCTATCATCAATCATCACGGGGGAGGGAGACAGTCTTGAAATCCATATCTCATTATCGGAAGCCGGCAATACTACCGTAACTCCGCCTCCCTACCTGAGTTATATCCTGGTCGTCCCAGGTGTTAGAGGAACGGGCCGGGCGGGATAAGTACCGTCCAGAAACTTCGATTCCACTCAGACTAATCCATGTATGGGCCAAAGAGTGAGTACTTAATTCGTTCTCCGTTCAGTCTTCAACCCCAAATGCGCGCGCCGCCAAACCTCCATTTGAGCACGTGAGATACTGCCTCAATAGACTTCGTCTTCTCACCTCCTCCCCCCGCGATTGTCTAATTGTGAATGTATAGTAAATGATGGACAGATGTGACAGCCAGCGCCTGTCAGTAACATCAGGCCCGTTTGCAAGGTCCTGGTGGTGTGGCCGCGCTACGAATTGTCAATGGAAGACAAGGCTAAGACTGTGACTTGATCAGTGCGTGCGTGTAGCGGGAGGGACTCGGGTGTGCAAGCTCCATATCCAGTGACATCGGCTTATCTTCAAGTCACCGAACCAACCCCATCCCTGGGAGTGTACACCAGTGACGGGGCCCCGTTCTCCCTATGCGCCCGTCCTGGCGAACGTCTTCCTATTCGAAAGGACATGGTCGACAAAGGGCGCAGGTGTACGTGGGTGTATGCGAGCGTTTTGTGGACTTACGTCAGCTGAGGATGTTCCCGAAGAACGGTCTCCCCTGAATGTGAACTGTTATATATAATAACGACGTGGCCAGAGTAACTGTCCAAGCACCATGTCTGTGTTTTGCTCCTCTATGTCCAACTTGCCTCACATTCCTGATGACCTGACCATTCCCCAGTTCATCCTAGATCACCGCCCTCCCTCTAGGCCTGTGCGGCCGGATCATACACCATGGTTAATAGAGGACCGCTCTGGCCGTACCGTCTTTGAATCCGAAGTAAGCCGTAACATTGGTGTTGCCCCCCCCWCCCCTATTCTAATTTCGCCATCTAGTTTCGTGGGCGCACATATGCGCTAGCAAATGCGTTGGCTACCAAGTTCCACCTCAGTAAGCACCCATTGACTTTGACTAGTCTATAATCAAAACTAACGTTTTCGCAGAGGAGGGAGAAGTTGGTATGTAGTTGGAAACACCACACGGCATCAGCTTTAACCAATGTCATCCATAGTCTGCTTATTTAGCTTGAACGACATAGGTAACATAATAATTCCGTCTTCAACCGACGTTTACTCAGTCACCTAACAAGATTATCCTACCGCTATGTGGGCCGTTCATTTGATTGGAGGGATCATTACGTAAGTTGTGCCAATATTAGGTATTGATGGTCGTACTGGATTTAAATATCTTACAGTCCTTCCAATCCGGCATACACTGTAGACGAAGTCGTACAACAGCTCAAGATATCCGAGGCGACGTTGATTATTGTGCACTCCCGGTTTTTGAAGATAGCCCAAGCCGCAGCGAGAATCGTAGGGTTATCCCAGGACCGTGTTATCTCCTTACAGAAAGTGTCGAATGATACCAATGTAACGCTAGATGAGTTGGTTGAATTCGGTTCAAATCAGTGTTCAAATGTTGTTCCCAAACGCTTGGAGCCTGGCGAAGCCAAGACGAAGGTTGCTTTCCTATTGTTCTCAAGTGGCACAACTGGTCAGAGTTAGGACATTGTTTTTGCTGAAATTACTTATGTCTTGACAGGTAAACCCAAGGTACTTGTATTTGATCCCATTGAAGTCCGATAATGTTGACAGCCCTGAAAAGGCGGTTGCAATATCGCATTTTGCAGTCGTAGCCAATGTCACTCAGACAGCTATTCATTACAGAGCTACCGATCCCTCCTGCAAGAAGGAACTTTTTGCCCCTGGAGATATCATGATGGGTGGTGAGTACACGATCCTAAAACTGTGCTTGCCACCAAACAATTTCTAGTTCTTCCTTTTTTTCGTGAGTTTTATCCCACCGTCATCGGTGGCAAAACCATACTGCAGGATCTTACATAAGGTTAGATTGCTATGGGCTAGTCTTGGTGAGCGTTGCGGCGTCGCAGAATATTTTCTTGTCTGAACCTTATTAGGAGATACACGTTTCATTTTACTTTGGCGTGAGTATCACTGGAAAACAATTTGCATCCCAATTAACCGTACGTCAGATGTCCACGGTGGTTATATCCAAGTTCAACCTCAACGAATATCTTAATTATATCGTTCGGTACCGAGCAACCCATCTATTGTAAGGTTTAGCCCTTTTTTTTTTTTTTTTTGAAGTATACGTTAATCTCCATAGCCTTGTCCCCCCTCAAGTTCTACTTTTATGCAAGGTAGTAACTATAAGCGCAGTGTAAATCTTGTTGACTTATGCTTGTGCAGGCAAACCTGGAAGGTTATGATTTCAGTCACGTCAAGTACTGCGTGTCCGGCGCTGCTCCTTTAAGTAGCGAACTCATGCATAAACTAAGCAAGGTGCTTCCTAATGCCACTATCGGCCAAGGCTACGGTGTGTTTCTCAGGTTGAATAATGAACTTGACTGCTGATGGACTGTCCAAAGGTTTAACTGAATCGTGCTCGGCTGTCGCACTTGTACCGCCAGAGCAGAAACTAAGTATCGTTGGTAGCGGAGGACGGTTATTACCCGGTATCACTGCCCGTATCGTGAAGCCTGACGGCACCCTGGCAAAGGAAGGTGAACAAGGCGAACTTTTTATTACTGGACCGGCCATGGCGTTAGGGTATTATAAAAACCCAGAAGCGTAAGTTGTGTAAAGTGTGCAGAAAGGCTAATGTTAGAAACTAATTCCAACGAAGGACCAAAGACACCTTTGTCGATGGTTGGGTCCGCACCGGAGACGAAGCTATGATTAAGGACTCTGAAGTCTTTATTCTCGATCGCATCAAGGTACTGAGGATGTGCTTTCGGTTATTTTTCTCAATTGACTTTAAATGGGTTGCAGGAAATAATTAAAGTTCGTGGATTCCAAGTACCGCCGGCTGAGCTCGAAGGCCATCTACTGTTACGTTCCGACGTAGCAGATGCATGCGTAGTCAGCATCTTAGACGATTATAGTGGAGAGCTCCCTCTGGCTTATATTGTGCCAAGTCCGTCGATGAAGGCACAAATTACGGGGAACCCTGCCGAGACCAAGCGATTTAAAGATTCGTTGATGAAGGTATGTGATGGACAAAATTTTTCATGGATGACGATCTGAAAGTAGAAGTAGTATGTAGCAGATACGAAAGTTCATTACAAGAAGCTGGCTGGTGGCGTTGAATTGATCGATGTAATTCCCAAGAATCCATCAGGAAAAATAGTTAGTTGTTGGTTTCCTTTATATCCTATACGTATTTCTGACTACGGTTCAGCTTCGCAGAGTTCTACGGGACAGGGCAAGGGGAGCTAGAGCAGCCATCGTGAAGAACAAATTGTAGGAATACTATTTGTTACTATTTGGGTTCTAGGAGGGCGTTCGGAATGATTTCGCAGGAAGACTGTCTAGGAGGATAATCGATGATCCCATACGTTGATTAATAGTATATATTATCGTGTTACCATTGTTCATTAACATACTCACTGAACCGTAGTTGGATTCTTGACTACAAGATCCTTAGCGTTCCGGATGCAGCTGACGAGTCGTTATGATGCGTGATTTAGTCATCCCCGTTTAGAACACTTCTCTTCTTTGACACTTCGATCCGTCGGGGGCATAAGACTTCGGCAGATCCGCGTTTGAATGGGTACGGCTCCTAAGTACAGATTGTCAACGTAACAGCTCTTTTTTTTTTTTTTTTTCTTTTTTTTGAATGGAAAAAAAGACGGAGCGATCCCATCTCGACTGCGAATCCGTATTGAAACGATCGTAATCGGATCAACGTAACAACTCGGGAAGTTATGATATCGAGTGTGGCCTAAATGTTTTGGAATGAAAAAAAAAAAAAAAAGAGAGACAAGTATTAGCCTCCGGTTACTTTTTTTTTTTTTTTTTTTGCAAAATTGTCTCCATTGCTTGGAGGGATGGATGAGTGCGGAGAGACAATAATCATTTTATAAATAAGTACATTTTAAAGCGACACAGCGAATCGGATGCAATCAACCGCAGCTAGAATACAAAACAACATCTCTCTCATACACTTCCCCAACTAATCTAAATAAGTTTCTTCGCCGAATTGTCCATCCGCCAGGTTGTTCAGCTCATCTTCCTGGGCGTCGAGTTTGCGTACGTGGACCCAAACAAAAATGCCAGTAACACCAGCGATCGCCGCCATGACACCGTAGTTCCATACTAACAACGGATCAATGGATAGACCTTGGCGCAGTTTAGAAAATCCGTCGGTTTAAATAGCAAAACGATACTCACCGACGAACGCCTCGCCAAGGGCAGCGCTAATACCTGACATGAATAAGAATACAGCCATAACCAGAGATCTCATGTTCTTTGGAGCTTTTGTAAAAGCATACTCGAGACCCGTAATAGATGCGAAAATTTCACTGAAAGCAATTAGAACGTATCTATACCGAGTCAAGTCAGTGGCGTCCTATCTTGACTAATTATGCCGTTCTACTCACGATCCAGTCTGAATCCAGACATTGAGAGGTGAGACGATAGGGGATACATCACAAGTTCCAGCGTAGTATCCACAGGGGTTGGTCTGTAACGCAAAAGATGGTAAGGAATAATTTGATCATTGATAACGGCAAGGGCTATACCTTGTAGATGTAGTGTTGCACGACTGCCGCCCACATCATCGAGGTTGCTCCAGTGAGGAACCCGAATACAATCCTCTTCAAAGGCGAAAAGTTAATACCAATTCGTCTGAGAAGTGGATATATCTGTCCGTCCAATTAGGAGGTAGGAAACCGACGAAAAGAGAACAGCATACAATAATATCACAGATCGGAATGAAAATAATTAGTGCAAAGGGGTCAAGGTTGGATAGTACATCGTTAGGAAAACCGTTCGTAGTCATCGTTGCAGCCTGTGAAGTAAGGTTGTTGTTCAATTGGTTGTATGTTAACCCTATAGCATAGGTTAGTACAACAGCGTCGAATAAAAGGAAAGCCATTCGTACAATATAGTGGATACCATAGAAATACACCACAAGCGGCGAAGCCACGACGAACTTCATCCACCCAGTTATCATCAAAAGTCATCCATATCGGCTTCACTAGCTGTCGACTTGGCTTGGCGTTTTCCCAGAAGTCGGATGCCGTGAGGTTCTTCCACAGACGCACAGGGTTCCATGACCATCGTCCTCGAGCAGCATAGAACCACAGTTTCAACGCAGCGGATAATACTGAGCCCGTTGGTGGCGACCGGAGATACCGTTTCCGGCCCAGGAAAAGAATGATTGGACAGAGTAGAAAGACTGCAGTAGGAAGAGTGTACGCCAGCCAGAAGCCGATGTACTATGGGACCAAGTCAGAAATGTGACCAATAAGCCGACCGCCGTACTTTTTCTGAGTATGTCATGCCAACTTGTCCAATAAGAGCTCCGATATTGATGAAGAGGTAAAAATACTGTGGTTGAGGCGATCGTACGAAATTCAAATGTAAACAGTAAGTGATAAGCCTACCATGTAGACTCTGGAGATAGTTAGGGCGGGATCGACAATAACTCGTTCGCCACTCCTTTCAACCCTAATGAAGAGTTTCGTGCGTTGATATTGCTCTGCGACCAAAGGTGAGATGTTGGCCTTGAAGAACCCAGTACCGAAACCAGTCATAATAATAGCAATAATAAATGCCGCACTAGCATTCTTGCTGTGCTCAATAACACCTGGGACAGCTGAGATGACAAGGATAATGTGACCGACGAGAGCAATGATGACAGCAACGCAGACTGTGTTGTATCGTCCAAGGTAAGTGTCAGCGATGTATGCTCCATAAAGAGGGGTTACAAAACACCTTCTCCCGATTGATCATATGTTAAAGGTATAATTCATGGCTAACTTACCAGAACTGGTAGAACGTCGTGAGACCTGTGGATGCCCGCTGTCCAAGTCCTAGAGCGCCTGATTGACTATCTTTACCACCAGCTCCGGTACGAGAACCGTGCGGTAGAGGTTGTTGAATAAAGTTTGTCTACTTGCCGTCGCTTGTAAGAAATTGGATGTGCACAACAGGACAACTAGGCCAACTCACGAAGACGACCGAAGAACCATAGAACTAATTCACACATGATCAGTTTACGAGGTGTGAAGAGTTAAGAAAGCAACACAAACAGAAAACCGTTCTGCCGATTCAACGATCGCAATTACTGCAAAAAATTCAATTGGAGAGGTTGTACTGAGAGACCGCAAGAACGACATACGATAGGCACCCCAAGGAATGGTATCAGGTACACGTCTTAGAATCGTCCGTTCTTCCTCGGTTGGGAACTCCAGACCATCGTGAATCCCGTCCAGCTCGTATTCGGGAGATCCAAGCCTCTCGCTGGAGTCGTGTCCTATGTTCTCCCTGCGGAACCTGCTAAATTTTTCCATGGCTATGGAGTCGGACTCGAGGGTCCCCATGATTGAATCTAGGGAGGGAGACAAGGGACACAAGTAGGGTTGCTAAGGTTCATAGATGACATGACTTATGTAAAGCCGCCGTTGAGTCCAATCCAAAACAGATTAAGCGTTGTGGTCGATAACTAGGTTCAACTAACGCCGACGAGCTGATAAAGTCTCCGCCTAGATCGAACCACACCACATACGGATGATGATCATGATCCCCACAGTCCATAGATACCACCAGCGCTAGTAGTAACGAGTACCCGCGGATCTACATAAACTTATCTGCCATCCAGTAAGTACCACTTCCGAGAGATGGCACCCAACGGAACAAATCATCATCCCGATGATTACACCGAATGATTTCCCATCCGTTATCATCATATCACTTGATTTCCTTAGTTTCGGATACTAAACTCCAATCGATTTGGCGTTCAAAGCCGAATTGTATCCAACAACCTGATGTACATCAGTAAAGATTCACTTGGCGTTGTTGATACGGAGTGCCAATTGGATTGTTCCCGTTGTCGCCTGATAAGTCAACGCTGAGAAATCCATACCAGGTCTCAAACTCTCGGCGGTTCCGGCGGTCTAAGTAACAATGGTCAAGTTTTGGTGTACGAACGTTTCCCTTCACCGGCTATCTCTAGGTGTTCTGAAGCAACCAATCTTAATGAATCCATCAGTAGCCACTACATATTCAGTTGTAATCAATTTTTAGCATGGGACAGAATTTTATCATGATGGCGCTAGAACATCCGATGACGAACTCACTCTTACTGGGTCAATCGGTTGAAATTGGTGATCTCCGCGGTGCAACCGACAATGGATCGAGTAGATGACGACATTAGAGTAGGGAGGCGGCCGTGCGCAACCTGTTAATGTTGTAAATACGCCGCTCCTTTGTACCGTCTACAGAAAGTTGTCGCTTAAACCAAAGCTGCGGGTCGTACCTTCTCTAGTTGCTGAAAAGTCCAGAATTAGTATACAGTCGGACAAGGGGACTCTGGACCGTATACTTGTCGGACGACTCAAAACTCACTGCGTACTGTGCCCTAAAAATAGAAAGTGAACCGATCGGACTTTGCACCTGTCAAAGAACGGTACGAGTAGTGAGTAAGATGCATGTAATCCCGTGATCACAGGACAGTTTCACTTTTAGTGCGGAATAAAGGCAAGGTCTAGGCATGTTCACTTACGCAGGTGATTGTTCCTCTGTCTTGACAGTTAAAACAAGGACAGCTTTACGGAAGTCAGGGCAAACCAATTGGGTGCAATATTATGCGGCACAGCATAGAAGGTTGCATTGTCATAGGTAACGATCGCACCTTTCGCGACATAGCATACCAACCTGCACTGATGCGCCCCGAAGTGCGACAGACATAGACAGCTGGCGGAGCACGGCCCCATCCGTAAGATGCGTAACAAAGTCATTGATGGCACAATTTACGGAGGTTACCGGTAAAACATTATTGAGGCTTGAAACCTGTGCGATTAGACACTGTAAGTGCGGTATTAGAGAGAATCAGGGCAGCCATGCGACTGGCTCGAGACGATTCCTGCACGTCAAAGGGTGCCAGTTACCAGTTGCCTAACAGTTATTGGTCAAAAAGCGAAGGGACCGCAAAGTGCAGCTCTACATTACAATGAGTGGTGTAAAAGCAATGAACTTACATCTTTTCCCTTGTTCGTGAGTTGCAAGTACATGATTGAGTAGATGTCTGAGTCACACAATCTAAAAACGGATCCGTTACACTTTCACAGTCACATTCCTGAAAAGGCACTTTGCGATTTATGGTGGCGGAAATATTGTGTGTTCGCAAAACGCTATTATTTGCAAACCATCAAGCGATAAAACGTGGCAGACAGCCATAGGTCAAGTATTCGTGTTTACTCAATGATAATAACTTGCCGTGTCGATCGCATGGAAGTCGTTTCATTGAACTGAACCCGGGCCGTTTTAAATCAGCAAGAGAAATGCACGTTAAGTAGGTAATGCTGGAGGATTGGTGTAGAAGCTTCGTTTATCCACTTCTAGAACTATAACTGATGCCGCAGTGTGGACCATTCACAGGTCTCCAGACATCGATTTGAAACAGAAGGCACCGAGTTGTTGGAGCTACCCAGCCTTGAATCGTGTGTCCGAGTCCGAGTCAGATACATTAGACGGCGTCATAACACGGTGTTGCACGGATATGAACGTCTTTTAAGAGCCTCAAAGCGGAAGTGGACAGCAAAGTGTCGGCGTCGCATCACTCCGAATATCGGGGTAGCATAAACATTTGGCTCTCGGAACTTCAAAAAGTCCATCTGGCCTCAAGAGTGTTTCGATTTGACTCCTGAGGTATTGAACGGTGAAGGTATTGGTATCTCCTTGAAACCGGGGTATACGAAAAATAAGAAACATGTACCGCAACAGCACGCCACTCCATCTGACTGAAGATGAACAGCTACAGCCGCCGCATCGTGCTTATTTGGAATGTGCTTTCTCGAATAGATCGCTGCGATACGGATGTCCATAGCTATTTAGGCGAGGTCAGCTCACGTTCTGTTCCAGTCCGTAGTGGGCGAAGGGTTCTACTCACGTCATCTCACTTGGCAAGTTTAAAAATGAGTTGTTCCCAGGTTCACATCCTAAGCTTGCATCAATTATCTATAATGAGCCTATGCGGTGGTTCAGCCAGAGGCGATAGCTCCTAAAGCTTTCAACGCTGCCGTTACTCCTGACCACGTCCCTATGCAGACACCTCAGTCCGTCGTAGTCTTCGAGGATTATCTTTTCTATGCTTCGCTACGACGACAAGAGGAGAAAATTGATAAGGACGTTTCAGCCGCGGTGGGTGGCTCGGAGATTGGCGTCCATGAGAAGAATCAGGAATTATCTCAAGTTATTGGAGCGAGTGCGGCGGTGAAAGAACCGCCGCCTCTAACCCCAGATGAACTGGAAAGAGTCAACGCATCACGCGCGCTACGATTGTCATCCTGGATCTCAGTCTTTTTCCTGCTCACCACCGATATCTTTGGGCCATTTGGCGTTCCCTACTCCATCGCGCAAGTCGGTTGGGTTCCTGGCGTCCTCCTATTCGTTATATGTCCAGTATATAGCTTCTTCTGCTCTTCGCTTATTCATAGACTTATCTCTAGTGGGCATCGTGGCAACGTACTCTGGGTTGTTGCTGTGGAAATTGTTCCTCAAGCTTGATTCCCTCCGATACCCAGTGCAAACGTACGCTGATATAGCCGAACGAATTTACGGAAGGTTAGCCCGACATGTCTTCAATTTCCTACAGACGCTACAGCTGCTGATTAACGTGAGTTCTCGCCGGCGCAGCGACAGCTCTAATTTTATGCTGAAGCGGCTTGACTTAGATTGGTGGGATTTGTCTTGCTCTCGGACAATCTTTATCGCAAATCAGCAGAGGACGCGTGGGTTGCATCAATATTGCTGAAGAACTACTGCATTACATGTCCTACAGATTTGTTTCTCAGTATGCGTTGTTATCTTTTCAATAATTGGCACTATTATCGGACAAATAAGATTACTAAAGGTGCGGTCTTATGTATTAGGTGCTCTGCATTGGCGCCTGAAAAATACTCAGAACTTTAGTTTGCTTTCATTTTTTTGCATATGGTAGGATGCTCTCCACTCTAAGTTGGCCAAATTCGAGTTTAATCTTTTAGGCCCAACCTATCCATCATGTTTATCTCTATGGCGGTTGTCGTACATAGTCCACCTAACTATGCTTCAGCCTATACTTCACTGGGAGTGAGCCCTGGACCGGTCGTAACACAGGCCTTCTCTAATTCACCATTATACTCAAAGGCCAGTCATCTAAATATCATGATCACGAACGTGCTAGATTAATGTGATCTTTTTGACTTAGGTTAATGGAGTTATGATCATGGTTTGTCCCTCTCACCTATTTCACTATATACTTCATGTCACTTGTTAGGTCTTTGCATACGAAGGAGCCATGCTTTTTCCAGAAATGGTCAATTAATTTTCATAAGCGTGAATGCCTACTTACCGACTTTGCAGATGGCTGAGATGAGGAGACCAATGGACTTTTGGAAAGGCCTTGTTCGTCACATTCATCTTCCTTTTATTTAAAGTCTTTATGTTAACAACATATAGGTACTTACCGAAGTACTCGTTGTCGCTTGGTATCTGTTTTATGGGTGTTTCTTCTACGTAAGGTTTTGAACGATGTCGTTGAAAGGTGCCGAAACCGAGAAGTGGAATTTTTAGGCATATCAAGGACAATTCTCGCTCCCTTTAGCATATCAAGGCATTAGCGTGTACGCATGGCAAACGGCAGGTTAGTCTGCCGAATTTCAAATCATTTGTGCTAGCCTCACATTCATGTACAAAGGGAATGCGCTATCGCTCGTTGTTGGTATGATAGCCGCGGGACTTTATGGTAACATCGCAGTCAAGGTCATTTACGTCAACGTAATTGAAGGCTGGTTCAACGGTCCAAACTATATGACTTCCAAGGGGCGAGCTATTTGGAGCGGCAAGCAGTCGTTAATTGTTTTTAATGTCATTAACTCGTGCAATCAGTAACAGTGATAATATACTGGGCCATTGGCTAGTGCTCATCTTCCTCACCCCTCTTTTGTGCACTGAGCCCTTCCACAGCATTTATAATCGGTTCTGCCATACCACAGATCCAGACGGTCGCAGGTCTTCTATCCGCGATAGCCATTGTGCAATTCACATACACGTTCCCTCCCCTCCTATGGCTTGGCTACCAAGTCATCACCGATGCCATGGACGCAGACAATCCACACGTGCCTGGGAACGGTGCCAGTGGACGGGTGGATAGTTGGAAAAGCTGGTCGCGCTGGAAACGGGTAACGATTGTTTTATTTTTTTTTAGTTTTTTGCGCCATCTTCCTCTTACGAGCTAAACATTGTTACAGGGACTGTTCGGCGGTAGATGGTATCTAAAGACATTAAATCTGGTACTTTGTCTGGCTGGCTTTGCAACTGCACTCCTTGGAGTATGGGGAACGAGCGAAATTATTAGCACAACGTTCGCGATTTCCGGCGCAGCAACGTCGTTCGGATGTGCTGCGCCCGTCTAAGCTGTATTTTATATTACCGGAAATGAACGAATACGCTTTTGAAATGAAATCATTCGCTTAAGCTTCGTTACCCCATCTACTCGTTTATCCCTTCCAAAGTCAAACTCCTCGGTCTGAACTATGGAAGACCGAGGAACGCATTCCAACTATAGGCGAGAACAAAACTTTTTCCAATCCCTTCCTGCTCTCTTCTTCGATTTTATTTATTTATTTATTTAAACAACGCTTTCAATTTTACACCGAACCATCGCACGGATGGCATCTACGCGGTCCTGGAATCTACCCGAACATACAATGACTCAGCCGAACATCCCTGCTTCGCGTAGAAACTTCAAACCCGTTCTAGCATTTATTACTAGAAACTTCTCTCCATGAAAATCGGGCTTTCTCTAGTAGTTAACGGCAATACAACAGTGCGGTGCGTAAAAACACGACCCATTATAGAGAAATAAATTGACAATCTTTGGCGCGCGGCACCGGTCATGTCATTGACATGACGCGGAGATTAATGGACACGGAGATTAGTAGGCGCTCCTTTGTATTTCTACGCTACAGCCACCCAACCCACCGTTTCTCTTTCCGTATATATTTATGTCTAACAGTCACTGGCACCTCCGGGTCGCCATCTTAACGATAGTCGCCCAAATGCGCGCACTAGTTTAGTGTCCATTGTGGTTACTTACTTACCTAGTATCGTACCAAACTAAAAATAACGAATTTGACATGGGAAACCAGGAACCCCACGAGGTCCTTTTCCACAATCGTTATTTAAGGATTTGTCATTGTTGACACGTTGACAAGTTGACAAGTCTTACTATCATAGCTATAGTTGCCACGAGTTGAATTCTAAAAACAAGTCGTGTACGCAAGCTCGACGACTCGACGACGCTCCATTTATCGTAGCCTCTCTTGCGCCCGGAGGCAACGAACCTCCGTTCTTTTTTTGCGTGTGTGTGTGTAGGTATAGAGACGGGCTTTGGGGACCTTGCTGCGTAGGATAACCAATTCCAGCCCAACACCAACGCGTCCCATGTCCGCTAAATCCGTACACAAATATGAAGGTTGTATCGCACCTACGAGGGGTTATCGGATATGAGCGTATGTGCGCGCGTGCATTTGATTTGTCGACTTGCTCTTCGCTTAGGGAGAGTTCACTGCAATCCGAATTGTTAGAATGAGATACTCCTAGTCCTTCCGATCGGTGATCACTGCAATGATAACATACAACATATACAACAACTACAAATATATATCCCTCCCGATTTAATACATGGGCTATACAGCTTAATAAATCCGAAGTCTATCACCATCTCAGAAAACTTCCGCTTCACGCGGACAGCTTAGCCTTGAGCACATTCTTGAGCGTCACACCGTCCTCGGCAAACTTCTTGATACCCTCGTGCAGCTTATCAAAGGCCATTTGGTCCTGGAGGAGATCCCAGCGGAAGTCCGACTCGTTGTCGATGTAAGAGACCCTTGGGATGGGATCGGCTTGCGCAGCTAACGGGCATTTGAGATACCGGTGCCGGACATGAAATGGTACGACTCACCACTGGTAGCGTCAAGTCGTTTGGGAACAGGCTTATCCGAGTTCTTGAGTTCTTCCAAGAGAGCAGGCGAGATGGTTAAGAAGTCGACGCCGGCCAGAGCTTTGATTTCTCCAGTCTGATCACATTAGCTGAGAATAGTAACACGAAAGCAGGAGGACTTACGTTCCGGAATGATGCGCCCATAACAATAGTCTTGTAGCCGTGTTGCTTGTAATAGTTGAAAATCTTCTTCACTGACTGAACACCTGGGTCCTCATCGCCTTCGTAATTTTTCCCGGTCGCCTTCTTGTGCCAATCAAGAATCTGTAGAGTATACCGGTCTAAGGAGGAATCGATATTAATAACATAAAAGTAGACGCACGCGGCCGACAAAGGGTGAGATCAGGGTAACACCCGCCTCTGCACAGGCGACCGCTTGTGGGAAGCCGAAGAGGAGAGTGAGGTTGCAGTGGATGTTGTCATCCCTCTCAAGTTCACGCGCAGCTTGGATACCCTCCCATGTCGATGCGATTTTGATAAGTATACGCTCTTTCTTGATGCCAACGGACTCGTAGAGGGCAATCAACTCCTTCGCCTATGCATACATGCGGTTAGTCAAAGTGACGACGATACTCATAGACACACAGCATGAGCGTACCTTTTTCTTTGTAGCCTCCTTATCGAAGGAAAGACGGGCATCGACTTCCGTGGAAACCCGACCCGGGATGATCTTCAAGATCTCTTTGCCGAACTCGACAAGCTAAGTCATTAACCATCAGATACACATTCAGAGGCTGATTACAATCGATACACTAACGAGCCTGTCGATAGCATGATCTGCTTGAGTATCAATATCCGCGCCTTTTTCCTTGGCATATTTGATAGCAGCGTCGATAAGATGTGCATAGTTCGGTTTGTTAGCGGCGGCGAGGATCAACGAAGGGTTGGTCGTGGCATCCTACGGAGGGGCGGTGAGAGGGCGAGCGGGAGGCTATAAACGGCTAACAGACCTGAGGCTTGTATGCATCGATCGCTGTGCATATAGGCGGTTAATTCATCTTATCGTGAAACATGAGATGGGGTTACACTCAAAGTCGCCCGAATCAGAGACAACGACTGTTCCGGTCTGTTTGAGGTGATCAAGAGAGTTGGACATGATGATGGTGAGGGAAGAAGGGCAAAAGGCGTGTCGGCGCAGTTATAAGATACTCGGCGCCGCCGATGGATGGCAATGTCCATATCAGGAAACTGGCCACGTGCTGTGAAAGGGTATCAGGAACGCTCTCGTCGCCGGGTCGGCGTCGCATCGCACAAGCCGCGCAGTCGGGCGCGCGCAAATCTTAGACTGAGACTCCATATTGCTGACAAAGTCAACCTGAGCAAAGCTGACAGAATGTCAAGCGGAAATTACCACTCGTCGGTTGTATTAATTATCTGTGCTGTCCGGTGTGCCACTTCCGAATAATCTGATAACAAAGTCAAAGGGCTGACCTCATCCATAGCAGGCACACAAGCCACAACCTAAAGTTGACGAATGTCTGACAGTGGTTCCCTGAAATATCACAGCACATATTACGGTAATTACCAGCAAAGGCAAGTCACTGGTCCACCTTGATGCCGCCGCAAGTGGTGAGTACCTTTGGCTGACCAAAATTCCCGATATGTCGGACACAACGGCATAGCGGTTTGTCTAGTCTTTCATCCGTAAATGGGTATGATTAAATGATTCGTTAGATAGACAACTGATCAGGGCGTAAAGAAATAGACACTCGGAGATCGCGCGCTCTCCCGACGTCTGACTCGCATTGACTGGAGAGATGATAGGCGAAGCAGAATACATTGACGAATTAGGTCTGAATAGCATGACTCGGAGCATAAATGCTGCGCTGAGAACAAAATGCGCTGGATTGTGGTGCTCCGAAAGGTTAGAACTGGAAAAGAACGGCGCCGATTTCACCGCGGGTGTAAAAGATAGTGCCAGAAACCCATACTGGGAAAACACGATAGTAAATCAATTGTTCTCGAGAAGCGGAAAGCACAGCAGAGACAGTCGGTGTGATGCTGTTGAGTGTATATGACGTATACGAAAGGCTGTGCAAGAGAGGGTTACAGGGCTTAGGTAAGTCTCGGGATGTTCAATCGCGTTTCGTTAAACATAGGCCTGTAGTTGTGCTCGAACGAGAGAGTGGGCGGTCGCAGTCGAAGGCAGCCGGAGTCGGGGTCGGAGTCGGGGTCGGTGGAAGAGAACCTGCGAGAGGTGTCTGGCAGGAGCTGTCAGATGTCACAAGCAAGAGAAAGTGTGACACCACGTGGCCCGTGTCACGTATCATACAACGCTTTCAACCTCTTCCTCATACTCGAAACATGTCTCGTACATACGCATATCAGATGCCAACAGCGCTTGCAGATGAGCTGAGTTGTCGCGTTCCTTAGCACTGCTCAGCTGTCCGAAAGTCGTACCTTGGCCTGAAGAGTGATACGAATGTCGTCGGCATATCACATTGCCGCCTCCGGGATTATTAATTCCTGACTGACTACACCGACCCACCCTCCGTCCAGATTTGGATGACTGGAAATGACTATCATCAAGACTAACCGCATTTATGGTTATCAATGCTTATTTTGGATTGCGATGAGAGTATACTATGAGTAATTTACTCGAAAACATATTAAAGGAGGCGAGTCGCACCACTGTTTTTTTATCGACGCCGTCTCCTGTCGACTCTTCTGCAATGCCGCGCCACATGCCTAATTTACAGTCGCCGACGATCCTCCTGTACGATCTGAAGGGGTCCACCTCGCAATCTTGGGCACCGAACATCTGGAGAGTCAGGTTCGTCTTTATACGTCTCCACCGTTTCTGGCGTCTTGCTCACGTAGTTTTCTGTGCAGATTCACCCTCAACTACAAGCGTCTCGCCTATAAAACTATTTTCCTCGACTTCCACGAAGTCGAGGCCCAGCTCCTTGCTATTGGTGCCCCTCCGACCGCCTTTCGGAACGATCGAACCCCTGTGTACACCTTGCCCGTCCTAGTCGACGCGACTATGAACCCACGCGCGCCCACTATTCTCTCTAATCCAAACCAAATCGCGGAATACCTGGAAGTGACGTACCCCGCTCGCCCCGTCTTTCCCGATGGGTCACGCGCCATGCAAATTCTTTTTGTGCACTACATCCAAGACGTCTTCATAAAACCGTTACTTCCGATCATGGTCCCGCTGAGTCACCCACAGTTCCGCAACGCACCTAATGAGTACGGTGGCTGTACCCCGCGGTCGTCTCCTGGTGGCGCAACCCTTTCCGGGCCTCAGTGGGACAACGCGTGGCACCAAGTTAGGGCTCAGTTTGATTTCTTGGCGACGATACTTGATAAGAACTCGGCGGACTCCGAAAGCACTGTTGCGCAGGGCAGAGAGCTGACGTATGCTGACTTTGCCGTGTGCTCGGTATTGATATGGATTAAGAGGACAGCTGCACGTGATGGATGGGCGCAGGTCAGAACGTGGGGGGGTGGGAGGTGGGCTCGTTTGTATGATCGATGTCGGGAATACATGGATGAGTTTTAGTTTTCCTTACGGTTTGCACTAAGTATATGGTTATTTATTTATTTATTTGAATGTTGTATTTATCTATTTATTATGTACTTCCTGCATCGGTGGTGGAACCTGTACCAGATAGCCGTCTTGTCGAGTTTGGCTGGCTGGGGTTGACAATGTTGTACCRCTTTCAAAATAGCTTTTGATTCAAACGTGATCGATGGGCAGTGGAGATCGACTGATAGACTAACGGAAACAAGTAAGAGTGTCGATCACATATATCAGAGATGAGCAGTTAGTTGAAGCATAGGAAGATGATGGGACAGGAGGTTTAAGCTGTCAGGGCCCGGCTTCTCCCAACGCCGGAACCACCGCGCAGCAGACGGGTGGACCTGGTAAGGCTTTTTACTAAGTAAATAGGCAAACTAGCACCGTATTGTCTACGAAGCAACTCCGAGTCATCGCATGTAACGATCCGACAAGTTGGCGCCTGGCAGCAGAGGCTTCCGAAACAAACAAGCGCACACAAACCTGCCCGAACCGCGAGACGGCAAGAGAGATTGAGAGCTGATGAATTCGCCTCTCTTGAAGGACAATGGTCTCCTCGCCTTCACCCTCGTTCAGCTCGCCCTCTTCATCAGCAGTGACCATCCCCGTTCCTGGAAAATCCATTCTTAAACGGTCCACACCCGCCCAACAGTCTCTTCTCTCCCGCATCACACGGTTCTTGCCAAACCAAACTCTTAACCAGAACAGCGGTGCAGACGACGAGAAGCCGTTGAAGAGAGCTCACTTTATTTTGCCCGAGATTGCTGTGGTGTATCCTATTTCATCGGTTAATCCGCCGTCGACACCGACGTTGAAGGAGGAGAAGAGAGCTATTGAGGATAGGGAACATGAGAGAAGGAGGAGAGTGCTCCGTAGTAATTCGACTGGAGAGGAGGGAGATGATGGCTTCTGGTCGATGGACAAGGTGGAATCGTTCTATAGGGAGTGCTGCGCCGGATGTGACGAGAGGCCAGACTCGGGCATAAGCGTTGCGTTCAAGGTCCGTATCCTCCCTCTTACCGGTTTTTATCAGATATACATGTGTTGATTCTCAGACCGCCTCATCCTCCAATCCGCGTTGCGTGGACTTTTCAGGCGTACAGCTCACCTTCACTTCGGCCTCAATCTTGTCGGATGTCTTCACTATCAAGTGGGGATTGCGCAAAGTTATATTCCGCGACTGTGACCTTGATAATATTGTGAGATGAGCGCGCTGAACGCCTCTCTCTCTCTTCCCTTCTGATCACACATTTTGGCAGGCACTCAAGCCAATACTACATTCCTTGTTGATCCCCGGGACGGTGTCTTATCTATCCGTGGCCTCCAACAAACGACTGAAAGCCCCTTCTTTTCGGCTAATTGGTGCATACGTGGCAAAGGTGCGTTATGGTTGTTATCCATCTACGCCTTTGACGTGTACACTCTAAACGACGTGTTAGGCGAAAAACCTACAGTTCCTCGATATATCACAAAATGGTTTGGACAAAAAGTCAATGGAGTATATCGTCGCAGCTCTGGCGCCTGCGTCTGAACCAGGATTGGTTTCATTGCGCATGGACGATTGCCAGTTGAGACCAGCAGCTCTGGAGACACTGTGTCAGTCGCCTGTCGTCTCGTGATTCTACTCTTCTCTCATCCTAACTATAGGTCGCGCCGTTCGCACGTCCTCACTACGAAACATATCGTTAAGATATAACCGTATCAGTTCCTCTGGTGCCGTAGCCCTCGCTCTAATGATCCGAGACTACCCCGACGTGGTGCCAGCTCCTCTATCACCTTCGCCCTTCTCAAGCAACACACCTACCTCGTCAGCGACTTCTTCACCAACCTCATCTACTACGAACCTTCCTCTGCCTACAAGTCCAACTATTCCTGTCTCACCAATACCAGTGAAGACAGGTCCGGTGCTCCCTCCCCCACGGCACCCAACCTCCACTCCAGTTCAAACAACCTACACGCCGTATGTGCCTCGTTCGAGGCGCGGTGCTCGTCCTTCGCCTAACCCGTTGTCACTAACGGGACAACATATTCCTATCATCACTTCTTCGTCGCAGGGTGGCGTTACTGCACGACACCCTCCGCCGTCTGCGCCTGTCCATCCTGATACCCCGCGTCACGATTCGGGACCAAGTGCAGCACTGCTAGATAAAGTTCGAGCGTTAGACTCTCTGCCTAGACTAGGAGCCCTCCGTACGTTAGATCTGAAGGGCAACGATCTACGTGTTAGTCTCTTTCTCTTTTTTCATTTTTACTTTTTTTTATTTTCATTTTTTACCTTGAGGTTGGGATAGTGTTCGTATGGTTGATGTGTCTTTTTTTCTTTATGCAGAACGGGATCACGTACGTTGCTCAAGTGTTAAAACGGAATCGGACGCTGAAGGTGCTAAACTTGAGCGAGAACAAGTTGGATATACAATGTCTTGTTACGGTTGCTGAGGCACTGGTGAGTAGAGGAAGTGCACAATACTGCCAGCTGCATTTTAAACGTCTTCAACGGTCTAGAAATACAATTCGTGCCTGGAAACGCTTGACCTAACTAGGAATCCATGTTGCGGGCCAGGTCTAGAAGGCGTACGTCTTCCATTTCTATTCACAACTTTACTAACGCAACCTCTAACTTAGATCCAATCGTTGAGAACAGCGTTTACGCTCAATACGGCTCTCAAACGCTTATTCCTATCTGCTACGCATATGACCTCGGCGGGTGCGATCGCCTTGGCAGAGTTTTTACCTGAATCTGTGTCCCTTCTCCACCTCGATCTGACGAATAACGTCCTGGATATCGCGGCAGTCATGGCTCTCAGCTCGGGGTTGAAGGCGAATCATGTGATGCGTTGTTTGGATCTGAATATTCCCGAGAACGATGATGAATTTTCGAGGTACGTTGGTTTGTGGTGCGGTGTGGTTTGAGTTGGTGCTAATGATTGTGTGATTCTAGGATGTGCAGAGAGATTTTAAATACGTGTGTTCGGAATACGGAGGAGGCGGAGAATGCACAGAACGCTGAGAGTGGAGGTGGTGGACATGGGATTGGAAAAGGGATTTGGGGCATGATTGAGGAGAGCTCGTTGGCAAAATCGATTCGGCTTAATGAGGAGAAGCAGGTGAGTGTGTACTTTTTATTCTGTTTTGGCTATGAGTGGAAATCAAACAGTTTGACAGAGCGAGAATGATATTGTCTTGAAGGCGCGGTTATGTGCAACTCAACTGAATGATGCTTTGTCAATGACCAAGGCTGGACAGGCGTCTGGTTCACCTCCAACACGAGAGTTGGCTGACAAGGCCCGAGCAGTACTTTCCGAACTAACGGTGGCCATTCAAGAAACGGAGAATCCTATGAGGCTACACGTGTTACTTGGGATTAACGACCAACTGCATGCTTTACTCCCGAAACTTCCTACCCCCCAGAAGCCCGTGCTGACTTTAAAGGGTTTGGGAGATGTGGCAGTTAACGGTCTACCAGTGTCCAGAGTCGATTCACCCAAGGCGAGCACGGATCTGCAGAACGGTCATACTGCGGCTCATGCGGTAGTACCAAGCGAAGATGGAGCGAAGGTCAGGGACGAAGCGGACACTCCGACGACTCCGCGTATTGATAAGGGAAAAGCAAGAGCTGAACCAGAGCCAGAAGTACCGGAGAAAGTGCTAAGTCCGACTTTTCTGATTGCAGAATCTGAGGATGAAGAGGATGAGACGCGGTATGTTGTTGCGGATGAGGAGGTCGATGCCGGACCTTCTTCGACTGATAGGTTCATTTCTGTATTGTATACCTTTGGCCCCGGTGTTGATTGTTTTTGATTTGATAGATCTCGTATATGGGTTGCGGAAGAGGGCGAAGTGTTCCGAAAGGGTACTGTCCTGTTGGGTCCGGAGGAGATGGAAGGGGAGTACGATGGGGAGGAACTACGACGAGAGGTATGTTACGGCTGTTGAGATCGTTTTTTTTTTTGTTAACTAGTGATCACACCACCCGCAGCTCCTTGACGCCATGGTCGAACGACCTCCACCACGTCCGCTTACGGATGAGTTTGGATTAGAGGTATCACCCTTGCTACCAGAGCAAGACGTTAAAGTCAGTAGTCCTACCGAGCCCGATAAGCCACCCCCCAAACCATACATGCCTCGCCGTGCATCCCTCCGACCAAACAGTCCGTCATCCCCGAGTGTTACTCATTCACCATTTCAGAACCTTGCGTTGCCGAGTCCAAGTAGTCCTCTCAGCCCGGCACCGGTATCGCCTCAAATTGGTTCGGATCCGAGATTGTATCATTCGCCTGGTGCTACATGACGATACCGGGTTCTGGGTTCTGGATGCGGTTGGCGTTTTTTTTTATTATTTATAATCGTCTTCGTGTTCTTGGATATCATCGGTCGATCATTGCTCTCTTTATTCGCTTCGCGTCGCATTTGCTACTTTTTTTAAAAAATTTATTTACCCGTGCTGCCCGAGGCGGGATAGCTAGGGTTTGTAATGGTGAGTATCCATTCCCATAGTCGTGTTTTGTGAGATGCATATCTACAGTACGAATCCGTATATATTGATATAGTAGTTACGATTTACCGATATACATATACGTGCCTGACACGAGCCATCCATGAGGAGCAGCAGTCTAGCTTTTTGCGCACAGACCATTGTCAATCAATATTCCCAGCCCGCCTAAAACACACACCCATCAAATGCCTCCCAGAAAGACCGTGGATCCAGCAGGCGCACCCCCTCCGAGGCGGTCGACGCGTATTTCTACGCAAGCCAAGGACGAACCCAAGCCGCTAGTACCCGCGACAACAACGAAAAACAATGCAAAAAAGCGCGCCGCTGTTGCCGAGCCGGGTGAGGAAGGCGAGGCTAACAAGAAGGTTTTTGTTTTTTTTTCTCCCCTCTCCGGGCTCCCGGGGCCGTTCGCTCTGTGCACAAAAACTGAAGACGAAGTGGTTTGTTGTAACAGGCTAGAGCGAGTGCAAAGGGTGCGGAAAGCGCTACTAACGACGAGAATGAGAGCGGGCCAGAGCAGTTGGCGCCTATTGATATCGGCGACGTTTTGCCCGCTTTGATACTTAAAAATGAGAGAGATGAGGAAGTCCAGGTGGCGGAGCTCGCTGCTGAGAAGGGTGTTGTGATGTTCCTTGTGCCCAAGGCTGATACACGTGAGATTTTGAATGCATCTGTTCTGGTAAACTCATTGACCCACGCGCCCCCTCGTTCCTTTTTTTTTTTTTTTTTTGTATACTCGCTTTCTCTGGCGTATAACGAGCAGCTGGATGCACAAACCAGGCTTGTGGGTTCCGGGATATCTATCAAGAGTTCACTACCTTGGGATATGACGTGTACTGCTTAAGCGCCGATACACCCTCTGCCCAGACCAAGTGGCAAACAAAGGTAAGCCCCCATGAGCAAGTACCGCATGCTTCTTTGTCGCCTTTCCAACCGGTATTTTGCTTACGTCCAAATCCGATGATACTAGAAAGAGCTCCAGTATCACCTTCTGTCTGACCGCCATCGGGTCCTCATTGGTGCGTTGGGAGCTGCGGAGAGCGGAAAGACCAAACGAAGCCATTTCGTCTTCGAGAAGGGCGGGAAGTTGATCGATAGGAGGATACCAGTTAAACCGAACGATAGGTACGTGACCCTGATCCCTTCCTCCTCTTCCTCCTCCTCTTCCTATGCCAGTCCTTCTCATAGCCTCACCACGCGCTCTTTCTTTTTCTTTTTTAGCCCTAAATTGGCTTTGGAGTTTGTCAAGGGGGAATTTTCAAACTAACGTGATGTACTTACTTTAAACTAAGCTACCAATTGGGACTGTTTGCCTATAACGCTGCCGTAATTCTTTTTGAAAAAAAAAAAAAAAAAGGAAAAAAGAAAAGAAAAGGTATTGTTTTTAGTGCTAGATGCGACTTTGGACAGTGAAGAGGGAGCTAAGGATCTACTTATACGAACGGGATTGCCGTTCGTCGTTTGTGGTATGAGACAGTGGTATCTCCTGTGCTTCATCAAAGAAACGCACTAACGGCGGATCCAAGCATCCGACCCCCCGATTCAGCCTGCCCATTTCCTCCCAGAGCAGACGGCGAGGGATTGCCGTCCGTTTAGTCTGTAGCTCACCCAAGTAGGACGTACAAATTATAAAAAGCTGGTCCATGCCCCCCAGACTCTGCTTTCCACCTCTCGGTCAAGTGGACTGCCCATCGCTCTGAGGACTCGGCCAAAAATTGGGGAAACTATGGTCGTCCGGGCCTCTCTTGTGCTTCTCGTCCTCACCATGGTTGTATTACGAGGGATAACTGTGTTCGCACCTCCTCCTGCACGTGTCGTGCTTACGGACCTTCCGTACCATTTTACGCTTGCGGCATGGAACGCGACACTTTCAAATGCTAACGAAACCGGTGTCCCGCTCGTTCTAGGCCAAAATGGTATGTTGAGTTGAACGCATTCATATTTATTCCGAGCATATATGATTCTTCTGCTGCTTTAAGGAGCTAGCGCAGGGCTCAGCTTCCAAGTGATTTCGGTGAGCGAGATCTCGTTTATTTTGGATAGTACGAGGTCTAATAATGTTGGACGCTCATAGACCTATTCTTCGTATCCATACAACGACTTCCCCTTTTTATCCCTCGTTAACGGCTCCCTACGCGCGCACCTGCCTTCCGGGATCTCGATCACGAACGCGACTGTGCCTCAAAGTGGCTCCCCTCTCGTCTGGGTTTCAAGCACATTCAATACAAGACCTGCAGCGACGTGCTTTAGCATTCTGCAGACGCCAGCCTACAGACTGCCTGTGCTTGCAGTTAATGGGAGGGATGATCTGTGGTCTCTGTGCCCGTTCAAAGGGTTCAGAGCACAAACAAATATTGTGTACGATGTGGCGAAGGATGCGGGTGTCCCGGAGAATTGGCTTGGGTTTGATATAAAGGCTTGTTATGGCGTCAGAATATATGTGGTCGCTACTTATTAGTAGTCACTCCGGGGTAAGTCTTGCGAGAACGATCAGATACTCTTTACTCCTTGAGATGCTATGCGTGTCATTCTTCTTCTCCCCATGAACTCTAGACTCTGCTGAAGGAACGGTTGTTTGGACGATTCCACGGAGGTATTTCTGACATCTTGCAATGCAATTCCATTTAGAAGTGCTTGATTGGCGCCGGCCAAACTCGAGCTTCCTCTGCAAAAAAAATAAAATAAAAAGGTTGTGAGAGAATATCATCCAAGTTCGAGGGCTCTATCAGTAAATATTCTGGATCTTTTGGTATTGCTATCTGCCGAACCTCAGGAAGCCACTGGCACAGATTGGCGATATCAACGTATTTTTCAAACGCTGGCGACGGAACCGCTTAAGGTTTCCCTTCTCCAGTGAATTTTCGTGCTTCCTCAGGCTTCTCAAAGTTTTTATTGTAACCGGTAAGAAACATTTAACGACTCGCCACCGATCCCCCGTATGCTGCAATAACACAGATGCGAATATCACCCCAAGGCCGCGTTGCTGTATCAGGAACATCATCAATATAAACTCGCTTTTAATACACCATAATGACCCTGTGCAAAGCCTTGACTCAAAACTAGTCTGATACGCCTATAAAAACGTCGAAGTACTCCAACTAAGCGTCCTTCATTGATAAAAGAAAAAACGTTCGTCCAAGCATCCTCTTTGCAGTTACGCTCCCTGCTTACTACTATGCTTTCCGGCGCATCCGCGATTTCCATCCTCAGCACAATGGAGGCCCAGTATGTCGCACAGGGAGTCCCGTATGTAACTCGGGCTTATTGAATACTGCCAAGCGGTTTTCGCCGCAATTCACAGCGAGGCCAAGAAATGACGCGCCGTGCAGGACTGAACGCGGCCTCATCTTTGGGAACTGCTCACCGATCACAGGTGCGGGTGCTGTAGTTACTTCTTATTGGTTTTGAGGACGGTAGTGATATTGAGCCATTCTTCGCCAGTTTCTCGCAGGAACAGCAACATCAGTAAGGTGTAGTGGCCACATTTCATTTACTTGATATCCCAATCCTATATTCTGTGTGTAGTAGAACTTTAAAACATTTCCTGACAATTAAAGTAAAAAATATATTAAATCAATGGTGATGATGGAACTGGTGGAGCTGACTCTATCACTCCATCCGATGCATCTAATCATTCTCTTGAGATGTTACATATCCGCGAACTTCACAGAAAGGATAATGTTCTCTCACCATTAAAGCTGCTTCGGAGTTGAGTCACGCAGTCGAGTAGCTTCATCTGGACAAGGTGATAATAGTGTCCAGGCCACATCTATCCAACACAATCCATTACACTCCACATCACTCTCGTCAGAACCATAATAGCCATGCCTAGCTAACTCTGGTCGAAAAGGGGTCTCCAATCGGGTGTTATCATTGTCTTTTTCTTCAAATTGCCGAGTATATCCCGGTGAGTTTGACACAACGACATTGAAAAGAATGGCGTTTATCCTGTTTCAAATCACGATTTAAGAGGACAGCTTGATGAGGATTTCTGAACAGACGAACTGCTCTGGATGAGTAATACATCCGTAGTGGGCCCCTGGTACTTGTAGTACAGGCTGCACCCTGACACCCGCGTCCAGAAGGGTCGTTCTTAGGTCATTCGCCACGTCAACCTTGTATGCGACGTCTTCAGTACAATGAATAATGGTAACGGGACACTGAATCTGTGTAGTTGTAAGAATCACGAGCCCCGTGTGATATATATAGCCATACTTTGGCCAAATGGTCTTTTGTCAGAGGTATTTGATCTCTGAACACTCCATAGGTACGCTTTACCACCGAGTCTATGTGAATTGGCCGGGCCCTCAAACAATAGTCCCAAAATAGACGCACGACTCTATGGCTCCATTAAGATCAAATGAGCTATTTGCAGAGTAAAATGAGACTTACGCATGAAGCATGGAAGTGTGTGTCAAGTTAAACATAAACTGACCAACGCCTAGCGTAACGTCTTCGGCGAGATCTTCAAAAGAAATATTACCCTCCACTTTACCGCGAAACAATTTCGTGTAATTTTGGACCACCTGAAGACGGGCTTGCAATACTTCTTCTAACTAGGTGCTTAAGTTAGCTATGGAAAACATTGCAAATAGAGATGGGCTTGAACCTCAACTGGTGGCAATGGCGAACAAACTGTTACGGAGAGGATTTTTTCCGGACGTCTTGCCGCCAAGTCGAGCGAACTATAATAACCGAGAGATAATCCAAAAATGTGGCAAGGGGGTAATTTTAGTGCATCGAGAATGTTGCATACATCGTCTGTTATGTGCGACGGCAGAAATGGATCTTGACTGATACTTCCACCAGTTTCTCCATAACCCCTAAGATCGAATGTCACGAGGTTAAACTGGCGCAGCAGGGGATTATCAAATTGACCTGTAGAAAAATATTAATAGGTCATTAATCAGCTGAGAAAATGGTCCACGCAACGCTCAAAAGCCTCTTTCGTAATATAAACCGAATGGATGAAGACGATGGTGGGTGCGTCTGGATCGATATTTTCTGCAGAAATCTTGGTGGGGGTCGTTATGATGTAACAGAAGTTCCATGGTCCACTGGGTCCATCGACTTCTACGAAGGGCATTGCAAGAATCAATGACGGAGGTTAAGACGAGAGGTACTGAGGGTCGAGGAATATGGACGGGAGGCGAGGTGACTAGTGTGCGCCCATAGGAATTGGAAAACCGAAATCATTGTAATCAAGCTCTTGTCAATGATTGATCTCGTGATGATCGGTTACTCGGCAACTTACACAATGTAAGATCAGCAAAGCGGTGTTCTCCAAGATGCCTGTCAGAGCCGCGGAAATGTTCTTCACAGTAATTATCGATGGTACTTTCCACACGACATTAGGTGCTGTTTTGAACTCCGAATCGGCAAATATCATCACGGGCTGATGGTGTTGCAGGCCGTGCGGACTTGGATACACTAAACCGTTTGATTGGGTTGGGAAACCAATGCGTGGTGATTACCCTTTTTTTAAGTAGAATTTATTGCTGATGGCGATCGCAAAGAGGTGGCTTGCACCGTTCCCTCCATTCAGTATTTATACTCGCTCGTAATGGGCGGGGTCCTTGTCGCATCCCGCCAGACACTATTCTTCGGGTAGGTCTCGTGCCCTGTGATAGCATTAAGGAACTTGAAACTCAGTAGAGGCACACAGCAGCCACCCTGACACGCAGCCAGGGGCGAGTTGTGGCTCGGGCTTTCCTGAGTCACTCAGCAATTTAGACTCAGATCGGCTTCTTCCGTGCTACTAATCCATTTGGAGGAAGAAGCCACTACCATGTCATTGTTTCAGCCATTTACGGGCATAAAGCACTCGGAACTCACTATTGGAACGTTTAAAGCACGGAGCTACTCGCGGGTATCAGTCAATCCACTCGATGTGGAATCTATGATTTCGACAGCCAGACCAGCAACGCTTAATGTCCAACTTCAATATTCTGACTGGTTCCGAAATCGACTACGACGGGCAACAGAAGACCCGAATTGCCAAACAGCTGATGCAAGCGAACCTCAACTATTTGCGAAGAAAAGACCAACGAAGATAGCCATATCCGTGAGGTACCCTAGGTCTTCCGGGCCTCAGTATTAAAAGTCGTCTGAGGGTCACGGGGAGCCCCTGCTCAAGAAAAAAACCGAATACTTCTGCTCGCAAAGGTAAATCATAGGCAGTACACTCTAACAACCCGAGCACGGACTCCACTTCCGAAACGGATGACTCCAAGGATTTGAATTTTGATCCATTCCAAACATCCAAAGTACGCAAACGCAAGAATACCAAGCGCAAGAGAGGTACGAACAAGCGAAGATAGCCGCTTGGGGGTGGATGGAAGTCGATTGACGACGAGATGTTGCCCAGAAATGTCTAGCTCGAGGCATGGGTTAGTGATGGACGCGCCAAAAGTTTTTTCTTTGTCTGTGAGGTATCCTTATCGTAATGATATGTAGTTGGACCATGTTTGCCTTGGACGAATGCGGTGGTGTGTAGAACTCATCCTAAGTACTTTCCAAAGCGACGGAGTCGGACGCCCGTGCCAGTGTCACGTGCTGTGGCTACGCTACTAGCCATTATGCTTGTATCGTCTTCTTACCACCACCATCCCTGTGGCAACACCTCTGTTCATCAGGTAGCTACCGCTGAGACGTACTCTCCTTGGAAGGAGTCATGTTCCCCCTCCCACATTGTTCTTCCTCCCTCACTCATTGATGTGTGACATTCAAGACATCCTTTAGCTCTATCACCTGAAATAGCAGGACCCATGAGATGATCACTCACAATATCATTATGCAACAGCACACCCAAAAACAAGCCCCACCCCCACAACTCCAGTAATCAACCAAAAAGGAAAGAAACTGGAACAACCCCATGTTACTGATCAACTTGATCAACTTCTGTCAGGATGAACTACTGCTGCCATCATAGAGTATAATCAAACCCATCAATCAAAGCCCATCCCTGCAATTTGCCAAATCAGGAAACCAAGACATAATCCCATTCCTGATCACTTTGATAGAGAAGATCAGTATGCCAATCCCTTTGCTAATGATGATGCTGCCATCTCCAACATGATTAGAGAACCCTATGGACAGTATTAATGTGAGTAGATGGACAACTCACTTAATGAAGGGCTAGTGTTACAGTTATGCACACTTTGGATGTTTCTTACATATGTTTTATTTATATTCATCATTACCATTGGATAAGACCTGACTTGCAATCTCCATTTACATACTAATGATTACACTAACTATGACTTCACCATTACTGATGTGTTTCCTTATCAGTCTCACTTTACATATGTCTATCTTTCTGTACACATTATTAGAGTATGCATCACACATGTATATAAGTAGCTTGAATATAGCACAACAGCCTAAGTTTGTCTTAGCTGTTGCTTAACTAGCATCCTTGCTGAGTCTACAACTTAAAAACATCTTTCTTGCTTAACTTGTAATCATTCTCAAACTCCTTAACATCAACTTAGTGTTAACACACTTCCTGTCCATTGAGAAGCTCATCACTCAGCTTTGGTATTGCATTGACTTAGATTCATCAAGAGTCTTCTTGTCCACTTATACTAAAGTTGCATAGTCATAACATATACTACTTAGTAATAGAGTCCCATCCTTCTTTGACATCTTCTTGCTCCTCTTGAATATCTGTCATACCACATAGTATCTCCTTTTCAAGGCTGTCAGGATAAGCCTGTAGTTGTACTAGTGGATGGACTGGAAGCAGCAGCTGGGGCCAGCCAGTCTTTGTTGCTGAGACAAAGCATCTTTGCAAGAGCTTTGTTACTCTCTACAAGCCATGAGGAGGCCTTGCACTTGTACATTCCTTTTCCTGCACTCATCTTTGACAGCAGCATAGTGAAAAAAATGTTGTTTATTATTGTGGTTTTAGCAGAGTATGATTAGCTTCATAGCACATGTGAAATGTCTTCATTTGTAAGCTACAAGTGGGTGTGTCCACATCAAACCCCTTTGGGGGGTTGGCAGGGGTTGCAGGCCCTAGACCCCTGCCCCTGCCCCTCCAAAACCCCTGATGAATACCTGGGGTTTGACCAACCCCTGTTATTTACCAACAATGTCTAGTCACACTTATCAAGTGGCTCTCCAAATTTCCTTCTGCACCTTTGTTTGGGGGCATTCCAAAAGACACACCTTTACTATAGAGTACTTTTCTCTTTTGCAATCACATGCATATCTATTAATAAAAAATAAAAATAAAAAGAGCAGCAGATTTACACCTGTTTGTGTTGGATGCATGAGAAGATAACAGTGGTCCCTAGTCTAGGGTTACTGCAATTTCAGTTTCTATCATCTCTCACTCTATTTATTCATACTGTATTCTAATAAATCTTATGATGGACAGCTCCCATGGGGTGAAACTGCTGCTCCAGAAGCAGCCAGAGTCTTCCACCTCTGGGTCCTTGACTACTACTAGACAGGCAACAACTGAGCCTGATTTCCAAATGTATGCCAAACAACATCGCCAGTGCACCGCCAGAGATATCTTCGCTTTGCGATTCCAAGGCAATCCAGTATCACCCGTAGAGGTAGCAAACAACGCTGGTAGCTAACTTGGGCGCTAACCCTACGCTAGGTTTACGTCGTCGACCAAACACAATTGATTGGACGCCGCCCCAGGTTCCAGTGAGCAACTATTTTGGAGATAATGCTGTACATAATAACCGTTCACTCCCTTGACATTAATCCTATGTAATGTGGTATTTGTTGATATACCTACTACGATTGGCCAATCCATGGCAAGGTGAACTAGATCTAGATAACAGGCGATGTTAGCCGACGTTCACGCCTCCTGGGCATCAATAGTTACAGGGAGGCGTAAGGTCGTTGTCAAAATGGGTGAATTTTGTAGCATGTTTATTAGCAGTCTTATATTCATGTCGTACGGTATGAAGCAGAAATCACATTCTCATCCAACGAGCAGAATATGCGGATCGTGACGCTAGCGTGGTGCCGTTTCTAACCAAGGCCGGCATTTTTAAGCTTGAAGTCCACTCCACCCAGCCTCGCGTAATGTCGACAATCAAATCTATGCCACGACATAGAACGAGGAACCACTTCTGTGGAACGCTGGATCCCCGGATGAATTCTTTCTACACTTTGGGCTCATGCAGATCGGGGTCACAACATAGCTTGGCAGGTAGGTCAGGATGTGCGGAGAAGGGGGTGTGTATTTACTGACTATTTAGTCCATGTAGTACGGGTGAGAGTGTATTTTGAAACATGGCATAGATGTATTTCCAATAGTGTAACGACTGATTACATGTGCACAACCTGTGGAAAGTGTCCACGTTTCAACTGTCATTTGCTGACCATTAAAGTTTCTATTCTTTCCGCCGCGAGAAGTCTACCGGAGCGAACGGCAGCACCATATTGGGACTTTTCTTCAGGCCCCTCTCCACACGACTTATATAAGAACGGTATCATTTAGCACTGGGGAGCTCCCCTCCAACCCCGTTCCTACATCCCACATAAAGCATCTCCCTCCACGGGTTTCACCGCATCTAACCCCCCCTCGTAACCTCACTTGACGCAGGTGTCGAACCAATGGCCGATTTTCCTCGCCTCATCAAGGATGCTGCGGAGAAATTCAAGAACGAGACTGTCGCTTACGCACAGATCAGGAGCGATAATAACCGAATCAAAGTTCGCGTGCAGTCCCTAGAACTCGCGCGACAGTTTGAAGGCGACGTCACGTATGGACGGGGTAAATCTTCTTACTACTACTATTACTTACTATTAATAATATAATCAAAAAAACGCGGGCATCCTTCTTCTATTACCCCGTATCACCGCGGTTCGTTGATCCCGTTTGACAGATGCCAAGGGTGTCCTATTCTACAACGACGAGTTATCGTTCCAAGTCACACACGCCGATCTCAAGTACCGGAGATATGGATCTTTGGGCGATTTAGTCACTGTCGAGGTCGGATTCTACCACCGTGGCGATGCCAATCCATATGCGATAGTGAGAGAAGTCCAAGTCCCTGGCTAGCGTTCAAGACTGATATCATGGCTATTGTATGTAGTTCGTTGCAAGAGTTCCTCCATTTGTAGGTCTTATATTTTTATTTTTATTTTTTCTTTGATTCAATTTTATTGTGTGTGGTTGCAGCAACTTCCTGCGGCGGTTGAGTACGGCGAAGGCGACGGCAATTGGGCAGATTTCAGAGTCGGATGTTCACAAACCCGGGCTCTTCGCGTCGGTAGCGACCGAATCAACCTATTGTTCGCAGCGCTCAGAAAGATGGCGTATTTCCCAGCTAGATCCACCATAAGAATTGGTGAGTGACGCGGGTTCCTTCGTTCTGACTGACTGACTGATTGACTGTAGACACATGTGGCATCCTCGTTTTCAAAGACTACAAGACACTCGAGACCAGCATTCGCAGCAAGAAATCGCTGGTTAAAATCACTCCCGACTTGCTGTCGTTCTATCTCGACGGCGAGCCGGATAATATTCTAGCAGTGGTCAGTGTAACCCCCACCCTCCCCCTCACGTTTCCGTATACTGACTTGAGAGCGTTTCGTTTTTTTTTCTTCATAGTTTGTCCGTAAGTATTACGAAGCCCCCTTTGAAACGTTTTATACTTAATATCTCTGCATACTATTAGCTGCTGGCACACTGGATGTTAGTAGCTCGACGACCTCTACTGAAGCTTATTCTGAAGCCGTTACTTGGGAGGATTTGGACCCTAATGGCAACGCTTTCACGGGCGAGGAAGGCAATTAAGCTGCATAGTTAAATTCCTTTACCATTTTGTAGTCGTATCGTGATTGTATGTAACTCATAACAAAGCTTACCACCTTAGATTGAATAGACTCTCGTTCAGACTTTGCAGCCACCATTAATACTACCCACCATGGGGTTCGATGGGGCAGCAATATCATTTTATCTTTACAATCTAACAAGCAACGCCCCTATCAACAATAATCCAAAAACGGCTGCAACCCCCTCGCCACACTCGGCGGGAACCTAAACGCACCCAGCTTATCCCCAAACGTACGCACAATCCTCCCAATAGACTCCTTCAATCCGTCGCTCATCTCGGTTAGGATAGCATTCGCGTGAGCGCGTTCTTCATCAGCTTGAGTTGTTCTTGTTGTTGTTGTTGTGGTGGTGGTGGTGGGGAGGTTCGCTCCAGATGTGGAAGGCTCGGAAGCGGTAACAGATGAAGCAGCAGGGATTTCCTTCCGCCACTTCTCCACTTCTCCAAGGAACCTCACCATCGCTTCGAGAATTTTCGGTGTGTCCCGTTGCACGACCCCGTATTGGTCCTCTGTAAGAGATGCACTTACGAGGTGGCTTAGCACTAACCATTTACCCCCTCAGTCTGGTTTCACGAGAGGCAAAAAAAAAAAAGGGACGCACTGTCAAAAACAACCAAATCCACCTCCCTATTCGGTATCCCATTCTCAACGCGCTTATATAGCCTTTCGCGGGTCCACCAATCGTAAACCGTCTTCACCGCCTTTTTGATCCATACAGGACATCTATCCCACTCCACCCACGCGTTTACGCGATTGATTACCCTTTTCTTCGTCTCCTCCACTGCATTCCACACACTGCTCAATCCCACAACTGTTCCCGCACTTTTAGTCACAACGTTACCCTCCCCTCCCCCACCATTTTCCTGATGCACGCCAATACCACTTTGACGTCCCCCCCTCCGCTCCCTTAGAACACTCCTGAACAGTTCTGGCACCTTACCCACAACCTCCTCCATTTCTCCCGCACCCTCCTCAACTGCCCTTGCTAGCGGCCCATCTGAAGCCAAGCACTCGGCCGCACTCTGACCGGGGCTCGTCCACAGCCGCTGTCCATCTATCCCAGGAGGTTTAAACGCTGACGAAGATGCGCTGACAAACTTGACAGGCGTGCTAGGAAATGGCAAGGCGCCATTTGCAGGTTGTTGTTTCTCGGCATCAGTAGGTACCGCTCCAGCAGGGGCAGGAACAGCTGGTGGTGGTTGACCACGACGCACGAGTTTTTGAAAGTCGTGCCCGAGGAGAAGTAGAGATTCGCGCACGAGCTGGGACCATAGTGTCGGTGTATATTTTTGATCGGAGAAGAGGGCAGAGCGGAGAGAAGTTGCTTGGGGTGCTTGCGAAGAAGCAGTGTTTCTCAGTTCCTGGTAGGCAAAGTAATGGAATGGGAAACTGTCCTCTTGTTTTAATGGAGAGATGGATATGCCCGATACTAGTGCAAGGATTGGGTCAGCTGTCAAGTGGGATACGGTTATTGGTTGGGATATGGATAGCTCAAAGAGAACTGAAGCGAATTCCCAGATCAAGAGTGTTGTGTAGGTTATGAACCACCCTCGAATGAGGAGTGAAAGGTGGTAGAGTGGAAGCGAGAGAGACCATGATCCTCGGAGGAAGTGGGCAGTAAATGGTCTGAGCAGGTAAGGAAGTGGGGGGATGAGGTAGAGCAGCGGAAGGAGGAGACGGGAAATAACGAAAAGGAGACATGTGAGTGGTGCACTGAGAGTTGCGAGAATCGTGGAGATGAACAGGGTGTGTATGACGGTTAGTGGGGTGATGGGGCGACTTGTTAGTGAGGGAACAGGGAAGCGGAAGACGAAGCGATCGAGGAGGACGTTTCGAAGTGTGTAGACAAGAGCGACGACGACTTGGGAGAAGGCGAGGTAGATTAGACGCGGGTTTAGGTAGAATGGGTGTTTCCTACAAAAGGCAGGTCAGAATATACAACAAAAAAAAGAAGTGGCACGCACTTTGATTTGACAAACACCCTCAATTTCGAGTCTCCATCAAATAGGACGTGAAGAGCAAGGATAGCTAGTGACGACAAGAGATAGGTGAGGATTGAGCGTGACGTGCATGGTTTTACCAGAGCAGATTTGAGCAAAACCGAAGGACACGTCGCGAGGGTTGGTTTTGTTGTCAGATATGTTTTACGAACCACCACCGCTGGTAGAGCCGCCACGAACCACATCACAGCTGCCAAAAGCACTGTAGAGAAGTAAAAGGGTGCAACCAGCGTCGTCGCCGCACCACCATTACTACTCCCCAGGGGTTTGTCCGCTCCACCGGCCGAGGGAGTCCACAGTGCCCATAGGGTGGCTTGAATCCAACATGCAAGTGCGGTGTAGAAGAAGATGTGTCGTAGGAGGCGCTGTTGAAGGGTGCGCCTTGCGAGTGGGAGGTAGGTTTGGTGTTGGGGCGGGATGGAGTTGGATGGGCGGGCGACGAGCGGGGAACGGATGGCGCGGACGGGCGACGAGGTCGAGGTCGGCATCACGCGTTGTCACGCAGTCACGCAGTGGTCACTCATGTACCAGACTGATCCTTGATGGCGTTCTCCCAAGCTCACGACTTTTCCATTACTGGCTCTACATTCAACGATGTCCAGGGCAACTATAACCATCACGAAACGACCTCGAATCCACAGTGCATCAACTTGCATCATCTTGGGGCACTTCCAGGGGACAGCATTCCGAGTTCGGATGGTCTCTCCTTGCTTTCGGTTGGTGAGCTTCGCTCTGCCGTAATGACACCGGCTTGGCAACTTAAACCACAAAGCCGGCGCATACGGTAGCAATATTGGTGGAAATCAAACCAACAACATCTATATCACCCTGCCCACAGGCCCGGGTACGATGCCATGTACCCTCATAAGCCACCGACACGTCATCTGACACACCATTTCCTCAGGTAGTTATCTACCCAGCCCCTCATCACCCACACCAACGTCCCAAGCACAGTACCAATGTAGCAACGTGGACATCAGCACTATCTTAGATAACGAAGTGAAACGGCGACAAGAAAACCTCAACTGGCGACAATCCATCGTTGACATCATGAAGATCCTCAGAGTCGATTCGAGTCTTGCAGCTAGAAAACGGCTAGCCACTCAAGCAGGATACGGTGGGGATCAGACAGACTCGAGGACTATGAACATTTGGCTCCTTCGTTATGTTAAGGATGCTATAACTTGCACGGGGGGTAATCTGACGGGTACCTGTTTGTTTCCGGACTTATGGTGGAGCTAACATGTTACATTTACAGCTGTGCGGGAGAATTTGATACGAAAAATGGAAAACTAGGGTTCGTTCTTAGTAGTCTTCTAACAGGCCTGTTCAACTCAAAATTACTTCTCTGAATGAGTCCCCATGTCCGATCCACGGTGTATGACCAGCCTCTGGCAGTGCGACCGTTTTTCACCTCAGCAGCCCTATCTCCCAAGCTGAGTACCACTAACGTTGGTAAACCAAACTCTTCAACAGTCTTCAGAAAACCACTCGCATCCTGAGACCTCGACAACGAAGGCTTCAGTGCACTCCTAGGCTGGACAATGATATCGCCAAGACACATCTAGCGCAATACAAGTGCAGGAGTAATGAGCCGAGGGAACATCGGTCCAAGGTACGGACACCCAGTACGAAGGGGGGTGCACTTGACAGAACATCTGTAAGTAATTTGGGTTCATTTTAAGAAGGATCAAGTCAGCGAAAAATGGCCAACAAAGGGATGACAATTGTCCTCCAAACGGTCGAACTACATGAAATTCCTGCCGCTTCTACGTACATCATAACGTATCTGTCACGATCCGATCAAGCTACCACGTGAGACAGGCCTTAGCAAATACAATCTATCAAATGGGGGTCAAGCGTGGCTTTGCGATGGTGAATCAAAAGTTCCCTCTCTTATACAGCATTCACCGGAAGTATGAGGTTAATGAAATGGAAATACCATCGCCTACATCTTCTACTAGTAGCTTTCCGCCGTCCACATAGATATTTAGGACAACTGACGGTGTTTTTTTTTTGCCCTATATGTGTAGGGGCAGGTACCGATGCCTGGGTTTAACATTATGGACCCAATGGCCGACCCCCCTTTTACTTGATATTAGTAAGGCGATGGAAATATCAGGCGATGGAATGTTGTGGAGGGAAGGTGCTGGGGTACTACACATAGACCCGGCCGCTGTTACAAGTACCTTCTTTGACGGATGCTTTCATTTGAGTAGCCCGCCGGTGCCGATTATCGACTAGTAAACCGTAAACCATGACCACGATCAATCATGGTTGCACCACCCCTCTTGTGACAGGTGTCATACTTTAAGCGGGACCACACCACAATTCTCACAAGTTCGGCATAAAAGTGCTACTTCTCTTCTTAAAGCCAATCAGTCTAAGAAATCTAGGATCCAGATACAGATGGGAAACATGATGGAGTACACAAGCTGCCTTTCTGGAGTTTTTTTTTTTTTTTTTTGCGTAGGTTAACCGGCCACTACTGGACTGGGGGAGGGGAAAGATAGATCTCAATAATGGAACACGCCCTCTATATTTAACTTGGTCTTCGGAGCGGTCCGGACAGAACTGGATCACGAATGCAACGCCGGCAGACGGGTTTGTAACGCTCTGTTGTAAAAAAAAAAAAAAAAAAATTCCCAATGTCGGGAACAAACCTCTGATGCCCAGATTTATTTCGACGGCCAAAGGATTCCCATGCAGTGAGTCACAGTAAACCTCAGGTTCACAATTCTACCGCTCCCGAATCCTGATCCCACACGGCGGTGTATATAAACCCCCCTCCCCCCCTGCTATGGCTATTGTTGGCGACTGAAAAAGAATAGTTCTATACTAGGCAAGTACCCACGTCGAGTCAATCCATAGCGTTGGCGGGTGTCTCATAGCAGTTTGAGTGGCCGGGCGTCGTGAGATCGATCAATATTCCGAATGGACCCACTTGACATTTGTCCCGCCTTTCATTTCATCCATACTCTTCGACCTCCAGCATCCCGCCCGCCAGTGACCCCCCCCCTTGCACCACCGATCTCTCTCATGCCCTTTGTAGAGATTGACGGACCTGACGGACCGTGGAACTTTTGTTACACCATAACGACACCTACGAAGCTTTCCGCGGAGACTGTGGATCCGGACCTACCCACCGTCGTCTTCATCCATTCAGTCTACACCTCAAAGGAGACTTTTGAACGTTGCGTGAACCATTTCTGATTGTTGCTCTACTTACTTGATATCCATCTACAGGTCAATTTGATGATCCCTCCCTGCGCCAATTTAATCTTGTAGCATTCGACCTTAGGGGTTATGGAGAAACGGGCGGAATTGTAACCCAAGATCCATATTTGCCATCATACATAACAGACGATGTATGCGACATTCTCGATGCGCTAAAATTACCACCTTGCCACATTTTCGGATTATCTCTCGGTTATTATAGTTCGCTTGACTTGGCGGCAAGACGTCCAGAAAAAATCCTCTCCGTAACAATTTGTTCGCCATTGCCGCCAACCGAGGTTAGTGGCCGGTACTGCCCCTAGTTCCTTCCGGAATGAACTGATCCCAGCCCCCAGCCAGAAGAAGTATTGCAAGGCCGTCTTCAGGTGGTCAAAACCTTTGAGAGTTTCGACCGTGGAAAACAGGAAGGTAGACATCAAGAGTTCGCCGAAGACACTACGCTGGGCGCTGTACAATTCATGTTCAACCTGATGCACAGTAGTATACTTCATGCGTAAGTCTAAAATACTTCTATTTCTTTGAGAAATAGCTTGATCGACCTTTGCGGAACACAGAATTGTGCGTCTATCCTGGGAGTATGTCTTGAAGGTTGCATCAATTTCACCGGATGGTGCGATGAAGCGTACTTTCAGACTCTTTAGGGATCAAGTACCTTTGACAAAAGACCATCTGGCCAAAGTACGCTTATATATGTTACGCCCGATTCGCAATTCTTATAGAGGCTACCCAGATTCAGTGTCCCGTTACCATTATCCACTGTACTGAGGATGTCGCATATACGGTCGACGTAGCAAATGACCTAAGAACGACTCTTTTGGGAGCGGGGGTGTGGGTACAGCCTGTACTACAAGTACCAGGAGCCCACTACGGATGCATTACTCACCCAGAGCAGTTCGTCCATTCAAAAATCCTCATCAAACTGTTCTCTGAAACCGTGACTTGAAACAGGATAAACTCCATTCTTTTCAATGTCATTATGTCAAATTCACCCAGTTGTACTCAGCAATTTGAAGAAAAGGACCATGATGACATTCGATTGGAGACTCCTTTTCGACCACAGCTAGCCAGGTATGGCTATTATGGTACAGACGAAAGTGACGTTGAGTGTAATGGGCTATGTTGGATAGATGCGGCGTGGTCATTGTCAGAATCTGGTTCCAATTCGTGAGAACAAGTATTCATCTCAGAACTGACTCGTATGACTCGTACCTCTGCCCGCCTATAGTTTAGCTAGGGGCCCCGTATTTTTCGCCGCCGCATGCTTAGAAGTGTTTTTCATGTCGTAAACTAGCAAATACATGTGTTCTATGATAATAATAATAATAATAATAATAAATGATTATTTAAGTATCATAGACTTCCAAACCATTGTTGGAATGATACCTTTCCCATTAAAGACTGATGAGGAGGAGAAGCTGGAACTCAGAGCAAAATTCCATGACTGCTGCTATGTCCCAGAGAAGCCATTTTTTGAGTGCAAATGCACACTATACATCCATGGAGCCATGGACCTCTCAACGCACGCATTCCCTTCTTGCCTCTTACTCCCATCTCATCCTCAAACAGCCCACTCTATTTCGCTCTACTGACCTCTTTCTCTGCAGATACTGCCCTGGAGGGGATCCAGATGACTACCCCAATCAAAATGAA